>OY987249.1:15073995-15309231 GCA_963920765.1 Ulota crispa | reverse complement strand
ATATATATATATATACGCAATCAAATCTCAAAAAATCGTCACCAATGTTTTTTAATCAACTTTCTTGTAAAACCATGATTTTGACACAAAACAATTTACCAAAAATAGAATTTGAGTTTTTAGTAACTAAAATTTGGTATACTTGATCATGATTGCACAAGGATCACCTACAAAAAATCTAAGGATAAAATGTCAATTATATTTTGGTACTATATAGTGGAGATATCAAAAAAAACTTGGCATCGAAGCAAACATTGAGACAATTTTGTGAGTTTGTGTACCTAGTATAGTGATAGTCCACTAGAAATTGTACAAAACAATAAATAATTGTGTTTACCAAGTGTCAAAAATATGTGTGCATTAGGAGCTAGCAAGATGGGAAGAGCCCTTGCCCCCTAGCCGTCTTGCAGTCAGGTACTATTTGACAACTTTTTTGAAAATTGGACTATGGCTGGATTGGGGATGCTCTAATTTGAGGTGAATTTTGTTTAGTTTTGTGTGAATGTGCAAGAAATATGCAGCATGTTTCCCACCCTTAATCTTGTCACAATCTTTTATTGCCCCCTCATAAAACAACAAGATGGCACAACTTTTGTATTGCACCATCCTTTTTACACTTTCTAGTTAACTCCTAAGCGCTTAGGCCATTTTCACCAAAATGAGGGTTTTGGGAGACCTACAACTTTAATGTATTGTATCTCAATCAATTGGATGATCCACAAAATGTGACCATTCACTACAAGGAAACCATGGTCGAATCTAAAGAAGTTGACAAAAATTGTGATCTAATCTACAAGGTCACAATCTTTGTCAACTTTTTGTAAATTCAACCATGGTTTCTTTGTAGTGATTGAAAATAGTGAAACACCTACTTAGAAAATGGCTCCCAAATTTTGAGAACAATTGACCATGGGAGATGGGAGATTATAAAATTTGATCAAATAACATGTGATGACAAAATCTCATTTTTTGGTAGGTAATTGCTATTTGATGATTTTTATAAGTAGGCCCTCGATTCATCTCAATCTTCATGAGCAACAAGATTAGATGTGAATGCACACCCTTGTAAATTATTGAAGATTTTACTTCTTTCTTGGTTAAATTTTAGGGCTTCAAATTGCTATTGCATGTAAAACAATGATCGGCGTTGTTGATGAGGGTTGCCATAATAAGGGTCTAGAACATGCTTGAACCCTTGCCAACAAATTTCCCACTACCACAAAGCACACAAGGAAGCTTGCAAAGGATATTGATTTGTTGCAGCTTGTAAAATGTTGCTTGCCACCACACCTTGTATGGTGTTTCACCCAATCAAATCTCTTGTGGCACTTGCGCAACATTTGACTTTCCTTGCCATTACTCTATTGGCATGGACAACTTGAATGCCTTCATAGTTTTAGTTTATAGCAAGAACAACAAATTAGATCTAGTGCCTCAAACAAAACCTTTGAAATCATGCAAGGACACTTTTGGTCCTCTAGGGCATTCAAGGATTCAAATAGAGCTTGCACAATATCTTTGGAATTTTGGCAGCTTGGATCATATTGTTTGAGGTATTTTTTAAATATTACAACCCATAAAATATTGAATAATCCTAAATAAATATGAAGTTCTTCAATTAGTACACTTTGCAAAAAAAAATTGTTAACTCCTAAAGGACCATTGTTCCCTTTGGGAACTTGGGCATGTACCTAGGGCTAAACTACTTTGTGTGATTTTTTGAAACTTTTACAGAAGATGGGAAATTCAAAAACCTATGTGGACATCTAATTTTTTCTTCATTTTGACATTTAATGAAGAATTTGTGCAAGAAATTATCAAAACTAGGGGAGGAGGGGCAATTTGGGCAAGGCCTCTCTTTTATAAGTTAGTGGCAACTTTAAAGGGGGTCAATCCTTATGAGCACAAGGTGTGGACACTTGGGCAAAGGGGAGTGGAGTGGAAGGAGCCTGTCTAGGGGAACTCCTAACCCTCCATCCCTTTTTCCCCTTATAAAATTTGGTACTTCAATTTTTTGAGCGGTTTTTGTTTTTATTTTTTGTTTTTTTTCCCAAGTTGTAGTGGGCTAAGATTCCTTGGTTTTTAATGTTTGATTAAATGTAATTCAAACTTCTGAATTTTACACAAAGCCTCCAATTTTGCCTAGTGTTTTTGCAAATTCCATGACCTTCCGGCATTCAAATTTTTTTGAAGCATATTGCACACCTTAAATTGATTTGAAAACTCTCCCACACACTTTTAACCCCTAAGCTCTCAATCAACCATTTTCTGGTTGCTACCTGTTTTTTGTGGGCTGCTCGAGATGAAAAAAAGTTTTTTTTCTAAAATTAAAATATTCTTAAATAGAAAATCAAGTCTACTTTCCAATCCAACTTGAATCATGTCAATCCAAGTTAAACTCCATCAAGGAGAATTTTTCAAAGACAAACACTTCAATGTTTGCTAGTGCTATAAAATTTACTATTTTGGGAAACTGAATGATGTTCTCTCCTTTGAAAAGATTGCATTTTTGAAGTTTACAATAGAACGTATGTTTTTAACCAATAATACCAAATTTCAAAATCTATGAATAAAATTTGTAATTTTTTTGAATATTAAAAGGTAAATGCTTCTAAATTCATTAAATAAAAATCCAATTTTTTTTTTGAATGTTTGACTATATGGGTAATTACTAAACATCATGATTCTTATTTTCTCTCTTGAAGCAAATTGCATTAAAATTACATAAGTGTAATTTTATAATACACCTATGTTTTGCCCTTACCCCCTTGGGCATTTAGGAGTTAACTTGGTCTTCTACATGGAACACTAAAAACCTCAACTTTGCTTAACCCTTAAAGGACCGAGGAGCCCTTTGCGGCCAATACAATATTTGATATTTTCTTGTATTTGGAATGCATCCACACCTTTATTACATTTGACATCAACAAAGAAGTTAGAATATAGATCACTGCGGTTCTAGTGAGCTAGTCAAGATCCCAAATTAAAACTTTTTATTGGTAGCAAATGCCAATTCCATGGCAAGTACATACTATGTACAACGTAGAGCGGTCCTTTAAGAGTTATAGCAACTTTTTTTTGCTACAAGAGTGATCAAAAACTTCTAAAAATTTTGGGCAAGAAGGAAAAACTTTTTTTTTTCCAGCTCAAATGTCAATGTCTCACTCCACTTCATCTAAAATGAGATCATTTTTTTCCCACAAATATCTCCCATGGGGCAAGATCTTACAATTGAATTTTCAAAAAATATTTTAACCTACCTTTCTACTCATTCCCCCAAAAATGATAGTTTCGTTGACTATTACAGAAAAAGGACTTGGTCCTTTAGAAGATATATACCTTCAAACTAAAAAGTGATTTATCATCAAACAAATCCAATAGAATGTGCCAAAATAATACTTGCTTCTTTATTGCCACGTCATCTCCTTACTTTGTGAGGCTGCTTTCCGTTCTGCACGGCCCGCTTCCATAATAGTGTTCGCACACAGACACCATCATTCGGGAACGTAATCTACAGTCTACGAACATTTCGCAAATCTAATCTTCCGAACATTTCACAAATCTAATCCTCCGAACATTTGACAATTCTACTCATCTGAACATTTCACGGCCTGAGGTTTAGGGTTTTAGGATTTAGGGTGTTTGATCTCCCTCACTGCCAACTAAACTACTCTTGCGATGGCAGCTTGAGCGTCATCGAGCGCTGCTTCATCTTCATCGCTCCAATTTTTGCAGATCAGATGAAGCTTGTCTGAATTCGCATGCAAGGTACGGCAACACACCGTCCATATCTTTTCTTCTCTAACCTTAAGAAAGAAGCACTTGTCACAGATTTACCTGCAAGTCTTTTCATTACATACACGAAGGAAGAATAATTGCGCTTCTTTCCAATGCGTGTTCTCATTTATATGCTCTTTATTGAATTGCATCCGACGCTAGGGTATGGTTGTTTTATGGAAGTCCGAAACGCGGTCTTTGCTTTTTATTTACGTTGCTTGGACTTCATTAAGACTACGGTTCTAAACCAGGCGTTTGCTCTTGCTTTGTATGACACATGCGAATTTTTTCAGTCTGAATTAAGAGATGTTTTGTGATTAGGGCGTATTTAGGTCAAACCAGGCGTATGCTCTTACTTTTTACAACACTTGCGACTTTTGTTCAGTCTGAATTAAGAGATGTTTTGTGATTAGGGCGTATTTAGGGTGAAGCTGTCAAGGTAGCAGCGCAAGACCGGAACAGAGGCTGCGTAGAAAATGGCGAAAGGAGATGACGCATTGGCGAAGAAGAAGAACAAGGCCATCCGGAAGCGCAACCGAAGAGCAGGAGCTGGCACGACAGAGGCAATCGAGGGAGTACAGTCGCACAAACGGCGTCGAAAGGCCGGGACGCGACGCGTTTGTGAGGTATTTGCAGGCTTTTCTTAATTCGTTGTGGGTGAAAAAAATTGGATCTCCGCACCGCAGTAGAATGCAAACCTTGCTTAACGTCTCGTTCTACTCTCGAGGATTTTCACAGAGGCAACTTGTTCTACAGTTTTTCAAATTTTCTCAAATTCTGCATGCAGGCGATGTGCTATTCTCTTCCCACACCAGAGGATCCGTTTCTGAACCGAAAGAAATACAACAAAAATCGTGAGTCCTTCCAAGGGAACGGATTTGCTAAAAGAGAAGATGGTGCACCGACAACTGATACTAAGAGATTGATGAAGAAGAAATTATCAGGAGCGTCGAATGGTGTGAAAGCTGAGAAGGAGAAGAAGAGCTTTGCAATGACTATATCCGAAGTGTCTCTCAAGGGACACGTTAGAACGTCTGGTTCAACGCCTCTGAAGAAAGTGGTGTGGGATCCAAGCTTTGACCGCACTTCAAGCCTGACGGAGGATGCAGTGAGTGTTGCTGGCCGTGCTTTTCAATTGGCAGCTGCTGCTGTTTGTGAAGTGAGAGATTTTAATGACAGTTCCTCCAGTTCGACAGGTGTTGGTGAGTTTGAGCAGCGATGGTGGCAGGGATGTGCACAAGGAGCTGGCGTGCTGGGAAGTGGTTGTGGAACTCCCTGCATTCAGGCGTATGTGGTTGGGGCTGCTCCTCATGTTGCTGTTCAACGGAGATCGCATGGTTCAACGCATGATCCTATGGCTTTAATTCTAGTAAACTCAAAGGATCAAGCACACTCTGTAAGTTTCTTACTCTTGCCGTGTTTGTGAATCACATCACTACCTTGGAGTTTAAGGTGATAGGAGTGAATCCATTTGCTCTGGACCAAAGGGTCGGAGACATTGCGTCAGACCTAAGCTAACACCATATTAGGTAAATTGGGAAAAGCGGAGGGATCATTTTGTACTCCACCTTAATCTTACATACAATAAATGCAGGCATAGCTATAGCTCAAAGTTGTAATGATTTGAAATTCTTGGAGGCAATCACCGAGACTTCACTATTGTACAGTACAAGAAAGTGGACGCTTGTATATTTGTAATATGCTAAATTGTAAATAATGACAGAAATAGTGAAAGTCCCAGAATGTACTGTTTTTCCCAATTCACCTAAGTAGCTGACAGCTATATTCATAGTGAAGAAAGTTCGAGTAAGATTTGATGTACAGTGTTTGCTGCCACTCAAAACCTGAGGCCTAGTCCCTTACACAAAATAAAGTATATCTATATTCATGAAATAAGTAATAGAGCCTCTCATAGGTTTGCTGCTGCCGCTCTTAACGTAGCTTTTGCTTTTACCTTGCTCATTCTATGTAGACTTGCGTTCCTCCGTGTTTTGCCACTTCCACTTGGACGTCTCTCATAGGTAGACGGGCATGTCCCTTGAAAGTGCAGGTTCTGTGGATCTGTTGTTTCAGCATGGCACTCGTTCATTTTTGCTGCTCACATTTCAAAAGTGTCGGTATCCACAGATGCTTTCAATATTTTATTCTGTCACATGTTGCTTAGTTTGCCTTGCTGTTGTAATGAATAATAACGAATATGTGCTTAGCAATTTGTCTGTGTTTCTTGTCTGCAGGTCCGTGAGATTTGCAAACCTCTCAAGAAAGTTTTGAACATTCATTCGATTAGCCTGCACTCTGATGCATCCGTTGAGCACCAAGTCAATGGGTAGGTTCATACCTGTTGTGAATTGAGTTTGAGTGGTGGAGGAGACGGCACGGTAGTATTGCAGATTTAGATTCTTTTCTAGTTATGCCATGTACTAGGATTGGTTTGTGTGACTGAGTGACAAAGTTCTTGGTTACCTGGGCTGGAAAGTGCAGGGTATGATCTTCCATGAAATTCATATGTTGGGATTTGGGAATCAGGCTTGCTATGCAGACACCAGAAATCGTGATAGCAACGCCTGAGCGTCTTTGCCAGCTGCTCTCTGTTCGTGCTCTGAGTCTTTCAGCTGTCTCATACGTGGTACGTGGAAAGCCATCTAATTCTGTCATTCATCAATCCTGCTTATTTTTTTGTTTTACTGAGAGCTCCAAGCACCAGCTTATGTTAGGTAGATTCCTTTACCCCTCAAAGTAGCACGAAGCCCAAAGTGGCCCTCACGTTGTTGTGGCAACTCTGAAAAGATCATACGTGGACTTCCCTCTGTTCAATGTTGTTAATTTATGTACAAGCACGTGGAATGTTCTTCACTGATTCTATTATAATAGAACTTGGCCCCCTCCAAATTACATCTTCCACGATATAATTGGCCTTTGTTAAACCGTGAATCTATGATCCTGTAGGGATTAAACTTCTCTGATTAAACTTGAGTTGCATTAGAAGGGCACATTTGCAATGGAGTTCTTTGCTTTCATGTTCAGCCTTTGTTAGGGGAGGTCTCAACTGTGTTCGTTATAAAAGACTTCGCCTCCTTTGAGAGCAACCTGGTTTAAGCAATCTCGAGGGCATTGATTAGCACCTCCGTCGTGAGGATGGCCAATATCAACTTATCGAGTAGACTAATTTCAGCGAGAGCTTCTATGGCACAGGTCGTGGATGGTCTAGATGACATGATCAATGGAGGCTGCAGAGAGCACCTAGACAGAATCCGCCAGCAACTTCAGAAGGGCATACAGATTGGTATCCTGAGCAAAAAATTTCCAGCGGACGTGGTCAGCGCTACTGGCAATTGGCTGCAGCACCCAATTGTCCGAGCTGTAACAGAGAAGAATGTGGCAGCTTGTGCCGTTTGTATCAAGCAGTCGGTTTATGTCGTGACAACGGAGGAAGCCAAGTTATCAAAGGTGATCTTTTCATGAACCTCGTGTCGACATTTGTTTGAAGACCTCTGCCACATTTGATTTTTGAAGTCGAGTTGGTTCTTTAGTCAGTCACTATTGTATCATAATGACATTATTGGTACCATATGATGCGTACTCATAACTTAGGTCATGGACTACTCTTGAAGAGCACATTTTTCAAAACAACCAGTTTTGAAAATTCTTCCAGCGCTTGAATTCGCTACAATACTTTTAGGATGCAGTAATTTGTGTTTGATTGTGACCAGGGTAAGGTCGTGTTGTGGAGTAGATTTGGACCCTACCGAAATAATTTCTCTTTTAGCTTGCATGAATGTCCGAGTGTCGGAGTGGTTGACTATCTGTGGGTAGTTGTGAACGACGAAGCTGGAGAGTCAGTGGCATGAAGCTGTTATTTTCTTCAGTGCCATTTCTATCTATTCTCATGCCTGGCCAATGTTACCGTTGTTCCAGATGAACAAGATTCTGGCGCAATTACGGACAAATCTGGACAACAATGAAATAACAGGAGATTTGCTTTTCGTGGTGAAGGGGAAGGAGCAATATCCTCTAATGAAGGAGCTCCTTCGAAATCATAAATTTGTCCCACATTTCCCTGGCGAATTAGCCACTGCGCCCAGGTACATATCCTTTTTGGGAATGTTCGTGATCATCTCTTTGGCGCCCATTCTTTACAGGACAACTGGGTCTGGTACAGTTATCTAAGTTTACCTTTGCTGGTTCTGCAATGTTTTGTGCCTTGACGACTCCTGGAACTCATTTGACGTCCTCGTTGCAAATTTTCCTAACCATGTGCTCTCTCCAATTCCTTCGTGAGCACAACTGTTGATTTGGTTTCAGGGTTTCTGAATAGTGGTTTGCTAGGATCTAGACCTGTTCTGCTCATTTTCAACATGGTCATGAACTGTTCCAAGAGTTTTTAGTCATGAAGGGAATAGTTTTCATCATTCGTAGGGAGGCCGTATATGTTGTGACCTCTCTATGGATTTTGGAGATGATTCTCTTTACGATGTTGTATTGAGGTGTTTTACTGAGAACCCTGGTTCTTTCCATCGTGACATGTTCACTACATCTATTTGACTATGGTTTATCTTAATTGCTGTGATGACAGGAAAGAGAGACGAGGCGTATTGGTGACAGCGTTCGATGCCTCCTACTCTCCCGAATTGTTGGCCAACGTTGAAGTGAGCATTAATTACGATATTTGCTGGCCCGTGCATCGTTACGCTCATGTTTTGACAGCAATGGCGCGGAGTAGCGTGAAGGGCAGGATGGAAAGTATATGTAGTGGGGCTGCTGCATTGCAAGCCAAGGATTTGGTGGATCTGTTGGATTCTTGTGAGCAATTGGTGCCCAAGCCTTTGAGCCTCCTTGCACAAGCAGCTGCTCTTGTTCCTAAATGACTCGTTAGGCGAGCCATTTTTTTTCATTTTTGATCAGAGGAAATTATTTTTCAGGCTAACGCATCCTGAATGTGAGTGCTATTGTGCAACAAGTTTAGACTGCTGTTGCAAAATCTAGCAAGGGAGCTGCAAACGTTGGTGAAATTATCTTGCATGACTATGTTATTGGTTTCGTGTACTTGACATACCTGCTGATCCTCACCTTCACAAAGCTTGGAAGAGCGGAAGGTGTGTGCAAGAAGGTGCGTTATTCCTACCTTGAGTTGTCTCATGTTTGCTTCTTTGGCACGTGGCATTGTCCAAAAGGGTGTTCTCTGTAAGGAGCTGCAGTGTTTGGCAGTCATGGAAAGGAGAATGTTGTTAAGATGTGCTCATGGAGCAGAGTTCCTAAGGAAACTAAATGCTCACAAGGGTTCGCCCCTTTCTTTAAGAAATTAACTTTCGTCTGACAGCAGGTGTTCATGTCCATTCTTGAAGTAGCAGTAATTGATTTTTCCAAGCGGAGATCAGCAGGAAAAAGAATTTGGACTTTCTCATGTATTTTCAGGTAGTAGCTTTGTACAAGTGTCTGTAGATGTGTTAATTTTCTATTAATAAAAAAATGGAGTTTACAGAGTAACGCTTTTCTAAATAACCATTGAACTTGACTCGACGTCGTATATGAGTTGGTTAGTTTTGGATGGGTGTGTAGGGCATGGGAATGAGGAAGGCTTGGAAATAGGTCTTCGTCGTTCCAAATTTGGTATAAGGTAGGAACACCCATAAGCGTTAGTGTCTTCATAATTGTCACCTCTAAAATTTTGGAAAATTTGTGGAAGTAAATAGATGTAATTACAAGGATGTACAATATGTGAACATAAAATCTTAGTGTTGCTTATGGGTGCAATGGCAGTTTGCTCTTTGTAAATTCACAACTTATTCTCACATTATCCAAATAATACAATCAAAAGTGCAAACTCATTATGTTTTTGTTCCTAATAGGATCTTATAATTTGCCAGATGTTTATTAATAGTCATCATGTTCAAAACCCTTAAACTACCGCTTATGGGTGTTCCTATCTTAAGTGGCTTACTTGACTAGAAAATATTCATAGAATGTGAGGAAATGGAAGGTTGCGGTTGGTGTGTTTAGTCAAGTGGCTACCTCTTTATTGAAGAGGTTATTTGATTTATTTGGTCTTTTAGTTGTTATTATAAAATAATAATGTGGATGTGCGTTGGGCATTCCACATGGTTCACTATAGTTTAGGTCCTTCACAATTTGGATTGAGTTTTGAGCTCTAGTTGGGAATGATATAATTCCAACATGTGTGATGAAGGCAAGGTCTTGCTATTTATATGCTATGACAACCACAATTGTTTTTCCTTTTGGTGTTTAGTGTTGTTGATTTTCTCTCGTTTGCATTTGTTGTTGGTTTTATCTTGATGCTTTCTCCCAAAGAATGGCTATAGTGTGTGAGCTTGCAACCTCAAGCTCACAATTATTGACTCAGCTTAAAGGAGGAGACCTTTGAAGACAATGAATAGTCATTTTGAACTACATTTGCAAATATTACACAAGTTTTTTGTGATTTGATGACAAATTTGCATAGCATTTTATTTCAAAGAAGCCTTCTGGTTGTAGGTATTGTGGATCAATAAATTAGAATACTAAATTGGGTAGGAGTACACATGATGTAAAGATTGGAGTTTTTTTTTTTAATAGTTTGGAAGTTTGAAAGATTGTGAGTGCAAGGTATGAAATGTAGGTTACATTGAATTTGTACTAGAATTTGTTTTGGCGATTGAGGAAGTCATTTATTGTCTTGCATGTTTTGAATGTTCTTGAAACTAGATTTAGAGACATACATTCAGCATTTTGCATATCACACAAAGTTGATTTAGTTTATACTTTGTGTAATTTTTTTTGGAAATTGCAAATTTGTATAGAAGTTATTTTGTAATGTAAAGTTTGTTAATATTGTCCATTTGGATAGTTTCATGTTGTAATTGATGAAACACTAAACCACATTGTAATGAGAAGTCTTTCCTACTAATGAGCTCTAAATATAAATGCTTTTTCTTTTCTACAATTATATTTTGCATGATTACACATGCCATGAGTATGAAACTAATTTGACTTATGTTCCATTGTGAATATGGGTGACATATAATAGCAAATGAAGACCATAGAATTCAAAATGCTCTCCACCTCTTTCTTATATAACTCTTTTTTCTTTGCAAAATGCTTGTTCATTTTGTTTTAATATTTGTTAATGGTTTGTTTTGGATAGCCCATTGGAAGGTACATGCCCATAGAAAGGAGAGCTAGTGGTCATAACTTGTCCATTAAGAGGGAAACACATAACTGTGGCCTCTTGCATTACAATATTTTCTACATACAACTACCATTGACAATTGAAAGGCAACTAACATTAAATGACAAACATTTTAGGAAATGTGAAAATTAAGAGAAATAATTTGAGATAGATGTAAACTTTGCAACATAAAAGAACAAAAGTCTAAATGAAGAATTCATAGAGCACAATTTTTGAACCCAAAGATTGAACCAAGAAGATAAACAACAAACTCCAAAATTATCAAAATCTATGAGTAAAAACTATGCTTTTATTAGATTCAATTTTAATATTTGATTATAATACAAAAATCAAAAGTAATTTCAAAAAACAAAACAATGAAGATTCGTTAGAGATAAAGAAATCTATCCAAAATATATGTATACAAATATAATAAATAAAATATAAAATTAAATTAAAAATCCCCTATAAGCCGTAGAACCATCATGTAGTATAGATTGAAGACTTTGATGTTATAATTGCACCTGAACATTCCAAAAGCGCATGCTAAAACTAATAATGAAGTGATTTTTCATTAATTAATATTAGCATTAGAGTGCAACTACCATTTTGTAGTGGAATTGTCTTTTGCGTAGTAGGAATTTATTATGAATTATATTGCATAAAAAGAATGGAGACAAGCACATCAAGGAGTCTTGATGTCACAATCAATTCTATGTGTCTGTTGAAGTTAAATCTAGTTGATTCAAGAACGTCAAGTCAAATGCAACTTTCACCTCCTTATTAAAATGTTTTGTGGAATCTAGAGTAGTAGATGCACCAATTTGGTAACATTTATTGGTCTAATTGGTGGACTCCATATGCCAATGTTTGAAATGAAATGGTTCATTTATGAATTAGAGACATGGCACTTGATTGCACAAGTTATTTCAATTAGTGCAACCTTGAGTTTGTGCAAGGACCCTTTGCACTAATGTAGACTATTTTTGTTGCTTAATTAGTGTGAAGGGGTGGCATACCTTTCCCACCTTCATGCTTGTAGTGTGAATTTTGGCCACAAGCTTTTGCCGCCCCTTAAAAAGTTAAATTGGGGGCACAACCTTTATTATGCAATGTGCTCGACCTACTCTCTAGTTGAGGTGCCTGCTCCCAAGATATCCTCAAGATTTTGGCCTCTTGAATTTGTGTATATAAGATAAAGTTTAAACTCTATAATCCATAGTATGTTGATTTCATAAAAAAAAAAGAAGTGAAATTCCTCCTTAGTGGGCCTTGGAGAGTCACTTACTTCTTGACTTAGCACAAGTTAGTGTTATTAGAGCAAAGTACAAAAATTGAAATCATTTATATGGTAGCATTGGTTTTTACATAATAAAATCATCAATCTCATAGATTGTACTCATGATGCATATAAACAAAGGCCTTTGCATTCAAGTTGCTTTAGTAGTAATTAGGTCCATTTTTTGAATTTGTTACAAAAAAGAGCATATTTCCTAGAGGGAACTTGCAAAAACAACTATAGCAAAATGTCAAGTTTATGAAACAATTGTAAATTTAATTGGATAAAATTCTCAATGTTTTACATGTAGTGGACTAGTGATACATACTGCAATTGCAAAATGTTTTCAAAATTAAGGAGTTTCTAGATTTTGAAATTGAATTAGAAACTAACGTTAACAAGGTTTTGTTTCATTAGTTGATGTTAAGATCAATTTGATATTGGATTTTAGGCCAAAATGGCTTGAATGACAAGAAGTCAGAAAATGGCCCTAGAAATATGATTCAATAGTACTAGTGAGCTTGAGTTGCAAAGGTTTAACCCTTAAATGCCCTAGCCTATTTTTTCTCAAAAAACACTCAAAACTGCCATTTTCAGACATTTGATCCCATGACTTTTTTTTTTCTTCTACAAATCTAACCATAGAATCTTACATTAGACTTATGCCAACAACCACAATAAAAATTTCATGACATTTGACCTTACAAATTGAGAGATATGATCATTTGAAATTAGAATAATAAGTTTTTTTTGACCTCTGCCTAAAATTCTCAAACTCCTTTGACCACATGTTGTGAAAATTGTTTGCAACATGAGTGTTGTAGAGAGTAGTCCAACATGCTCCAAATCATGTTAGGCAGAATTCCACAAATTTTCAAGGCCAACAGAGACATGGAACTCATCCTACTTGGCCCTGCATTGCAAACATGATTGTGCTTGAAATTCACACTACATTGGATTTTTTGCAAACCAAATATCTGAGGGCTAATTTTGGATTATAGAAATCCAAACAATAGATGAAGAGAATTCACCTTCATTGATAACCACAAAAAAAGAGTTGAAAAATAAACCTAATCTCTAGTTGCTATTGCAATTCAAATGCTACAGTATTTATCATAAACAAAAATTGTTTTTATCTAGTACACTATTGCTTTGAATGTACTCCAATGAAGGGTCATGCCTTCATTGTTTGTTTTTGGGAGAAGTTAATGGAAACGGTCTACCCAAATTGTTATGAGAAGAAAACAAAGCTCATAAAATACTACTGACTTTTGAACTATAACCTTCATTTCAACAAAAATTGTACCTCCATGTAGCCCTTGCAAAACTCTACTTTAGAAATAGAACTCAAAGAAATTGATCAAAGATCCTAATAGAATAAACTTGTCCAAAATCCATTTTGTCCCTTAAAAGGACACTAAGGCCTGAGTTTTTAGGGGTTAAACTAGAAGTATTGCTTACTGAAAATGACTTAAAACTTAGGTTTTAAATAATTTATAACATACAAATTTTGTATTCCTTGAAGCAATATCTTTTTGACAATAGTCTAATTCTATACCAATGTTTGTACATAATAGAATGGCCTTTGACCATGGACTTTCTTTTTCATTGTGAATATGTGTATAACATGACAAAAATTGTAAGTATAGATGAATTCACATCTTGCAAATGTATAGTTTAACCCTTAAAGGACCATAGGGCATAGTATATATGCTGCTATATAATTGGCATTTGCTACCAAAAAGAAGTTTTAATTTGAAATTTCCAATAGCTCTCTAGAACGATTTTGATCTATTCTCCAACTTCTTTGTTGATCTCAAATGTAGTAAAGGTGTGAATCTAGTTCAAATACAAGAAAAACACTTGGTATTTTACTGGTTGTAGCAGCACGCTTTGTCCTTTAGGGGTTAACAAGGAATATATAAGAGAGAGAAAGTATTTTTTCACCTACGCAGAATAGAACTGTAGGGTAGTTGCAAGAATGACCTCTCTGTTTTGTCTCAAACACCCTTAGTATTGGTAGTACTAATAGTACTACCGAGCTTTTGGAATAATTTTTTTAAAAATAAAATAAAATACGGAAAATTTGCAAAGCACTTAAAATAGCATACTTGTGAAAATTCAGACCTAGAAATTTTTTATTCTAAAAGTTATGCGCAAAACAAAATCACCTTAAAAAGCCAATTTCTTTCTTGCTTTTTAGAAAATAGTAATATAATTCAAAAAAATAAGATAAAAACTGGCCATTTGAGAATCCATCAAACACATTCACATGGTACAATTGCTTTGCTGAGGAATTTCTTTGTATTTTGCCAATGAAGGGAGATAGGATGCCCACTTTGAGACAATGTAGATGCCATGGAATTTATAATTTTGCAAAACCCTTCTACCAATGCATGTAAGCATGCTCCATAAACAACATCCTTGATTTATAGCCCTACCAAAGCTTTTTTGGACCCAAAATAGTACTAAAAACCCCAAAATGGCCAAGGTAGACACCCATTTGGGGCTGCTTAAAAATAGCAAAATAATTTAAAAAAACACCAAAAAATCATTGAACGTCAATAACTTGCATGTTCACATTACTCTAAAAGGACAAGTCAATATGACTTCTTTTGCAAAAGTTACAAGCAAAAAACAAGCCGCACAAGGTGAGGGGGACAAAATGTAGTGCATGTCATTCTTGCAATCACCTTGTAAGATGATAAAAACTTTGGTGAAGTGAAATGCACAAAGCCGTTTAGGATTTCTTGATTATAGAAGCAACATGTAAGAAAGGAGAACTAGACCAATTTGGTCATTTAATATAAAATTTCTTGTAATTTTTATAGTAAAATTAAGTTTTATATCATAAAAATAGAGAACTATGTGTGATCTACCTAATACAATATCACTACTTTGAAAATGGTACAAATTGAATAAAAAATAATTTATCACAAGGAAATAGTGTTAGTTTGGACATTTTTTTTTGTTAATTTGGACTTGTCAACATGGATTTTTTTTTTTTCAATTTAGACATAGTTAGTCAATTTGGACACTCTTTTCTTATAGTGGTTAATTTGCAAAATTAAGCTCTAACTTTGGTACTAGTGCTTAAAACATGTGGTGTTAGTCTACAAACAAGAATGCCAATGTGTGATTATGAAACTAAATTAGACTTTTAAATTTAAGTAATGATGACTATTTTGAGACATTGGCTCCTTTGAGTGTAGATCATTGACTTGGATTATTGTAATTTTAGAGCTTTGAGTTGCCAATTGAAGGGTTTGTATATGTTGAAAGGAATGAAACACTACTATGTAGACCTACTTGTGCCCTTTGTAGCTAGTATAGCCATCACATAACATTGTAGCTCCCTCAATCCCAATGCAATCAACACGTGTGAGTTTGACAAAAATTGAATATATCTATATTCATTTCAAACCAAAGGTGTGGTTGTCATGAGCTCAATTTTAATGATCATAATTATATTATTGAACTATGGAGTTATAAGTATTCTATTGACAAAGGATTAAAGTATTTGAAGCATTTAGAGTGGATAGACTACCTTCAGTACCTTGTCATATCATCCACTTTTTGTATAGGTATTAGTCTCAGATAAGCATACAAACATAACAACAATTATTCAAAGTTATATTAATGACATATTTAACTACTTAAGGACTATTTGTGTAATCATATAAACATTTAATGTTCTTGAACATTTGGAAATCTCCTCATATTTTGATTGTGTTTTTATCATGGTTAGCATATATTTTTAAGTTTGGATATCTCTCTTGTTTTTTGCAAGAATTTTCCATTCTCTTGCAGTATTTTCCAATTATTTGCAAACCACAATTATTTTTGAGTTATTACTTATGGATTTTGGATACTTCATATGTTGTTAAATATAGCATACTAGAAGAAAATCACTCATTTTAGACCATTTATGTTTAAATTTCCATCCTAATATAAGATTGCAATAGAATTAGTGTAAGAAAATCACACTTCAACAAATATTGCCTAGGGATACTAATGAGTAAATACACTAGAGCCAATTCACCACAAGGTTTCTGGTATTCAACAAAAGGAGAATGCTATACCATGGCAAGAATCCATGAGCCATAAGTTCTGAGCCTTGAGCCTTAAGCTTGGAGCCATGAATTGTGAGTTGTGAGCTTAGATTTTTTGTCAAAATACTAAATTACACTTATAACCGTGTACCTAAGGCTGTATACTTGTGCATTTTAATCTTTCATCTCTTGGAAAAATTGTTGTTTTTTTATTTTTTCATTGATTTTGAGCTCAAAATTGGTTCTTCACTATGCAAAAACTGCCCAA
Source organism: Ulota crispa (assembly GCA_963920765.1). Classification (NCBI taxonomy): domain Eukaryota; kingdom Viridiplantae; phylum Streptophyta; class Bryopsida; order Orthotrichales; family Orthotrichaceae; genus Ulota; species Ulota crispa. Next base: position 15,292,693 of record OY987249.1, on the reverse strand, counting down.
ATTGACCAAATGTGTCCAAATTGACAAAAAAATATCCAAATTGACACATCCAAATTGACTCAAAATGTACAAATTGACAATGTTCCCTTGCAAGCTTGCTTCCAAAATCTTGGCTCACCAATCTCGGAACATCATTTTACGTTCACAAAGTATTGTTGTCCTTCAATAAAGAGCCTAGATGAGATAGTGGCCATTTAATTATTGAATTTTGATAAAAATCTGAGGTAAATAAGAAAGATTTGAATTGGTTAAAAAATACCTTTCTAGTATAGTTCTATTCAAGAATTTATGAAAAGCTCTTGCTTTGTCCCTATACTTGAAATGATAAGTGTAGTTTTATGACTTTGTTTTTAAAATGGAATTACTAGGAATATTTGATGGAGGAACTATGAATAGATTTTGCAAAAACTATATTGACTAAATTAATTACATCTCTATAGGATTGTACAAGTGCAATTTTAGATTGTATATTCTAGAAGATTTTTTTTTCTAGACATATCTTTATTATGTAGTGCTCATAAAAGCACACTTGAACCCAAAAATCCTATGGAACTATATTGGCATCAAGAGAGTTCATAACTCATTCCAAATAATAAATAAGGTAGAATTGCACTTATTTTCAACACTCCAAAAAAAAAGAATTTCTGTTGGTAGATTGAATAGGATTAGATTGTTTTATTCAATAGGCAAACCAAAATAATGTATTTTATACAATTAAAAATATCTGAAGTTACAGTGATTTGATTATGGGCTTTTGATGTTTAGCAATCACTAGTAGAATTCTCATTCCAAAAAGCTCCAATGGCATGTAAAATTGCATTTGCAAATGCCACAAAGAAAAATGTCATCTAATTATTAGGTTGTAGTGTAATAACTATTGCATTTTTGAAAATGCCTTGCAAATCAAAACATTCTCTAACAAAGTTTTTCATGGCATTTTTGGTGGAACCTTCTTAGTAACACATTGCTTTAAGCAAAAACAACAAGGGCTTTTGGTGGGCCAAAATGGACTACAAAAGACAAACTTGCTTTCATGCATGGTTGTGGAAGCATTCTTGAAGCTCTTGAGGTTCATGATTGGTGGCATTGCTAGTTTTAAGCTTTTTGCAAGGCTACTTGCATATAGAGCATATACATGCAAATGTGAAATACCTGTTTTTGTTATTAGAAGTATGTGCATTTAAAAAACAAGTATTTTCAGTATAAGGTTATTTTAGCATGTTTACCAAGATAGGTTTTTTTCATTACAGCGTTACACGTGCATTTGAGGATGCAAAGTGTTCTCATCTTCAATTTAGGCGTTGACATTGTGTATGTTGGTGTTAACCAAAACTATGTGTTGCTTTGTATTATGTATGACACATTAGGCTTAATATATATTTACAACCTAAATGTCAAAAGGAATTGGTGGTATCATATCTTAATTTCAAACATCAACTATGATGCTCTTGTCTATTGGAACATGGACACTGCATTATCAATTGCATTGAGCTTTACATGCAAAGTGTAAAATGAGGATAATTCAATAATATAAACAAAAATTGAACCTTGTTAAGTGTTTTTGTCAATAATTCAACGACTAAAATAGCAAATTTTGTTCCAAAATATTTATAATTTTTCTATAAAGGCCTAGAGCCATACCAATGAGGAAGAACACAACACACATGTAGTTACATTTACAACTTCAACTTTTACATCTAGATCAATATTCATACAAAATCAATGTTGATTCACATGCAATGCACATGTGCAAATCAATACATTTTATGCTACATGGTCTTCAAGATAAATTGAACATAATCTAATTTAGAAACAAATTCAAGGACGTTGCAACTAATAATTAGTTGATTGTGCATTTCAAACAACATAGAAATACAACCATTTAAACATGTCATGAAAAATCCTAATGCAGCCATGACACTTCAATTTGCAACAAGAAGCCACTTTGGCAATTTTACAAATCATATCCACCAACAATAAAATAGGATTTCACAACAAGGCACTACCAATTCAAAAGATTGATATCAATGTGCCATCTATCTATCTATATATATAATAGAATACAATGATCCTTTTACGTGATCCTTTTACCACAATCTTGCTTGGGTAAAAAACTTGCATACGTTTAAACCTATGTAGGTAAAATTTGCATAGGTAGAAACTTGCATACGTAAAAACCTACATGAGAAATAATTGTATGTGTAAAGAAAAGCATGGGTAAATAATAAAAAATGTAACAATCTACGTGGGTAAAAAAAAACAAAACAAAAAATAGTTTGTGAATAATTACAATTTGGGTAAAAAATTTATGTAGGTAAAAGTAAATAGTATTTCCCTGCGGGAGAAAACAATATCTCTCTAAAGTAATGCTTTGTAAACAAAGACAAATTTTTGACCACATGGATAAAGTTTGAAATTGGAGTACGTGAATAAAATGTAAGAATTATTTTCTTGCGGGAGAAATATTTTGTGTAATTGGGCTTGAAATTATTTTTTGTCCCATCGGACTAATAGGTGCCTATACTAGTTGCTAATAATACAATATTCATTAATTTAGAAAAACCCTAATTTTGGGACTTTCACGTTTTTACATCCTCAAATAAGAGCGGAAACCAATTCTAAGCTCAAAATCAATGGGAAAGCTAAAAAATAGCAAATTTTCAAGAGATGAAAGTTTGAATTGCACAATTATAAGGCCCAATGTACAGTACCAGGTAGTATAGTTAGGTAGTGCCAGTTTTGGCATTTCCAACAAGTTTGTATTACAAAAAATATAAATGGAATTACAATCTCATATAGTTGGTGTATGATTCTCATGCAATCCCAATCAAGTGATCAACAATACCAAATTTTGGTTGCTAAAAGCAAAAATCATATTTTTAGTAAATTGTTTTGTATCAAAATCATGGTTTTACAAGAAAGTTGATTAAAAAACATTGGTGATGAATTTTTGAGATTTGATTGCATGGATGTGTTGGATACCTCCGTGCGCACATCTTTCCTTCTAATTAGCATTTTCAAAAAGTTCAAAATTCCATCAATGGAGACTTGAATGTTGGTGTAATCATGACCAAATTTAGTAAAATAAATATCTCAAATTTTTTAATAACTTTTGGCAAAATAAACACATCATCATGCTTAAAGGTACAAACTCAATCATAATGTATAAGTCAACTAGCACAATCTAATTACTATATAGAAATATCAAATTTTATCAAATTTGGTCATGATCACTCCAGCATTCAAGTCTCCATTAAAAGAGTTTTGAACTTTCTAGAGATGTCTATTAGAAGGAAAGATGTGCGCACAAAGGTCTCCAACACATCTATGCAATCAAATCTCAAAAATTCATCAACAATGTTATTTAACCCCTGAAGGGCCCTTGGGCTCTAGAGATACGGTACCAAATACTGTCGCAATCAATATTCAAAAGTTTGAATTAGCTACAAATTAAGTGTTGTACAACCATACATATTGGAGGGTTGTATGATGGTGGTTGCATAATTTTTTTTGGAAAGCCCTAAGAGTAGCTCAAATACGGATGTATATACGGCCAGAGATGGCCGATGGGCCGTTCAGGGGATAACCAAATTTCTTGTAAAACTATGATTTTGATACAAAACAATTTACTAAAAACAGGATTTTTGCTTTTAGCAACCAAAATTTGGTATAGTTGATTGCTTGATTGGGAATTTGGTATGGCATGAGAATCATACACCAACAATATGAGATTGTAATTCCATTTATATTTTTTACTATACAAACTTGTTGGAAATGCCAAAACAAGCACTACCTAACTATACTACCTGGTACTGTACAGTATCCAAAAGAAAGAGTACATAACACCCTTTTATGGCATCCAAAGAAGTATGTATAGCAAAGAATAGAACTGACATTTCATTTTCACATTTTTAATATGCAATCCTCATGCAATCTTGATCAAGCATATCCAGTTTCAATTAATAAAACCCAAAATCCTATTTTTGGTAAATGGTTTTGTGTCAAAATCATGGTTTTACAAGAAAGTTGATTAATAAATAGTGATGATGAGTTTTTGAGATTTGGTTGCATGGATATGTAGGAGACATCCATACACACATCTTCCTTTCAAACAAACATTTCCAAAAAGTTTCAAAATTCCTTTTGTAGAGATTTTAATGTTAGGGTGATCATGACCAAATTTAGTAAAATGCATATTTCTTCATGGAAATTAGTTATTGGCAAAAAAACATATCTTCATGTTTAACCCCTAAATCCTTGGGCCCTAGACACTCAAAATTGCCATTTCTATTGCAAAGAGAAAAAATTATTGAGAATTGGTCTTTTTGAATATCTAACCATAGGATCTTGTACTAGACTAGTATAAGAACATGGAAACAAAAATTCAAAAACTCTGATTGTACAACTTGCAAGATATTTGCGTTTAAAGTGTAAAAAACAAACATTTTTGCATCTTGCATGACTAGACTATTTGACTTTGAACTTCTTTAACTTAAATTTTTTGCACCTTAGAGTTTTGAGGTTTAAATTTTTATGGTGGGAAATTGAGTTGAGAATCTTTGGAAAAAAATCAAAACAACAAATACTTAATTTTCATTCTTTAAAAAAACATCGAGTAGAAGAAGGTATGAGATTGAACAAAATTTTAAATTGTTAATAACCTTGCAATGGAATTGAAATGCAATAATTCCAATGGTGAGATTGTTCTAGAAAGAAAACTTCACCCTTTCCAATAATTTTTTTTGAAAAAATGTTAAAATTGCATTCAAAAATGAAGTTTATAATTTACTTTTTCAAGAAGATGCTTGAGGTGCCCAAAAAACAAGATTATCCATAACTTTCTCATAACTAGTCCAAATGGAATGAATCAAAGCTTCAGATGTAGGAAAAACTACAACCTATGAGAAAAAAAATCAAAAAAAGAAAAAAAAGTTTTTATAAAATTTTTTTTGCCCAATCTCCATAATTTTTTGCTTATCTAGGCATAACTTTTGTTCCCAGACATAGATTGGAGTAAAAATTGTATTCCCTCAAAGCTAATGTGTTTTCCTATCTTCAAAAAAAGTTTCAAAAAATCAAGACAAAAATTGAGGCCATAGGTACCTGCCTGAAATCAAATCCCATTTGTCCCTCGAGGGGACACTTAGGGATTTAGGGGTTAAAGTTACAAACTTAATCAATATGTATGAGTCAAATAACAAAAACTAATTTCCATGAAAAAATATGCATTTTACTAAATTTGGTCATGATCACCCTAACATTAAAATCCCTACAAAAGGAATTTTGAAACTTTTTGGAAATGTTTGTTTGAAAGGAAGATGTGTGTATGGATGTCTCCTACATATCCATGCAACCAAATCTCAAAAATTCATCATCACTATTTATTAATCAACTTTCTTGTAAAACCATGATTTTGACACAAAACCATTTACCAAAAATAGGATTTTGGGTTTTATTAATTGAAACTGGATATGCTTGATCAAGATTGCATGAGGATTGCATATTAAAAATGTGAAAATGAAATGTTAGTTCTATTCTTTGTTATACATACTTCTTTGAATGCCATAAAAGGGTGTTATGTACTCTTTCTTTTGGGAACTATACAGTACAATGGGGTGCACTAAGCTTACCAATTGCCTTTTTTAACCATTCAGTTTTTTTGGTGAAATGTGGAGTATGGTTGGTTTATTTTTGTCAAAAAAATCATCATTGCATCCTTAATACCTTATGCAACTCTAAACAAGTATAAAAAAATTCAGTTCTTGAAAGTCAAAACTCCATTTTTGGTGAATTATTTTGTAAAACATTCATGGTTTTACATGATGATTGATTGAAAAACAGTGGTGATAAATTTTTGAGATTTGATTCCATGCATATGTAGGAAACATCAACATGCACATCATCCATGCTAAAAATTGCCCTTAAGTAATAAAAATTTGAGCTACAAAAGATTCTGTGAAACTTGTGCTAGGCCCAAATTCTGTATAATATATATTTCTATTTTTAACTAGCTTTTCATCAAGTAAACAAAACATCATGTTTAGAGATACAAACTTAGTTGAAATATGTGAGTCAAACAACAAAATTTGATTTTCGTAAGAAAATATATATTATACAAAATTTGGGCCTATCACAAATTTTACAAAATCTTTTGTAGCTCAAATTTTTATTACTTAAGGGCATTTTTTTAGCATGGATGATGTGCGTGTGGATGTTTCCTACATATGCATGGAATCAAATCTCAAAAATTTATCACCACTGTCAATCAATCATCATGTAAAACCATGAATGTTTTACAAAATAATTCACCAAAAATGGAGTTTTGACTTTCAAGAACTGAATTTTTTTATACTTGTTTAGAGTTGCATAAGGTATTAAGGATGCAATGATGATTTTTTTGACAAAAATAAACCAACCATACTCCACATTTCACCAAAAAAATTGAATGGTTAAAAAAGGCAATTGGTAAGCTTAGTGCACCCCATTGTACATAATATAGATGAAATTTAGTATTTTGACAAAATTTCTAGGCTTGTGGCTAACAACTCATGGATCTTTGCTCATAGTATAGCGTTCTCTAGTATTTATTAAATATTCTTTAAAGGAGATGAATTCTATAAGTCCCAAAATTGGGTTTTTTTTCAAAATCATTGAATATTGCATTTCATATGACTAGTGCCCTTGATTTGTATAATTTCCACACTTGCAAGAACCTTTAAGAACCTCTCTTTTATCAACAAAACATCACATGTTGGCATAATCCAACAAATAATCAGTTTCTACAACCTAACTCTTTTGCTCCTATGGCCAGCCATAAGCTATGAGTATTCTATGTGGGAGTATTGTTGCCTCCTACATAAGTGTTAGGCTTCTTCTAAATTAGTGGAAAATCCTCATATTTAGCAAGCTACATGTCCATTTCATTGCAAGTAAAATCAATGATTCACGTATGGCAAACATAATTGAAAGTGCATGGAAATTAGGGTATCCTATTGCGCTCCTTTTTAATTTAGTTGTGGGTACGCAAAATCCTTCATTGTTTTAAAACATGCCCAATATGTTATTTGAAGATGAGTCCAAGATATTCCTTGGGTTTTCATTCTTTAAGAGAAACATTGAATGCTTGTAATTAGACAAATATATACTCCGTAAAAAAACAAAGTGAAAGTGCTTGCTAGCAAGAACAAAATTTCTTGGGGAGATCACTTAGTGTATCTATAACTTCCCACGTGAGTTAAGTGGTTTTTTGTCCCTCTATTTACTCTTAAATGAACTATGATCTCAACCTATAATTTTGAGCATTGTTTAATCATGACTATAGGATTATATTGCCAAAATCTTCAATCCAAATAATTTATTAAATGATTTCTAGAGAAGGTTGAAAAATGAACTAAAATGGCATGTTTTTCAACTCAAATATTTACAGAGATTACATTTAGATGACCATTGCATTGATATTCAAGCAATATAAACTTTCAATAGAGCCTTGATTTTGAGAATTTTTTGTATATTTTTCATATAGTTTTTTCTTATATAAGATAGGGGTGTGAAAATTATTTTCAGCTCTGTAGTGTATTATTTTACTACAAAAATTTGTAGCTAATTATTAATTACAAATAAAATTATCATTAATTCAAAACATAAACTTCCAAAGTAGGAGAATCTACTCATATTTTGTTCTTCTTTTATTTAAGTTTTAGAACATAAGATAGGGGGTCCAAAATCTTAACTCACGTGGTTTTGATGGACCCTCTAAGTGATCTCCCCAAGCAAAATTTTGAGAAGGTGACAACAAATGATTTTCCTACCTACATCAACAATATGAAGTTGCCTACATTTTGTATTTCCTTTGTGGCTTTCAAACTTCTTGATTTTTCTGCCTAACCTTTTGTTTTATTGGAGGTCATTGTCAACCCATCCTCCACTCGCAATCATGACATTCAATGTAGGACACATCTCATTGATGCTGCAATTGGAATGAAACACAGTTATTGGGGCTTGAATTGACCATTGCAACTTGAAATTGTTTCATCACAAACCCTCTTTCATCACAATTTCTTTTTACTTTTTGCTAGGAGAGGCTTGGAGATTACTTTTTTGTGCAACAACAGTTGGATAGAAGTGCTAAAGACAAAGGTCACATTTCAAAAGCAACAAGCACAATTTCCTATGTGGTAGACAAACTAGCTTCATTAAAGTGGGAAGAAACTTACATATTGGGACTTTTGAATTTTTCATTTTTAAGAGTTTTGAGGTGATTTAGACTAAATATTATGATGATTTCTTTAAAACCTTACATCAAAGATGACACACCTTACAGGAATTATCAAAAAAACTCCAAATCACCAAAATATTCTCACAAATGCAAAATATAGTATTCCCAAAATACGTTTGGGAAAGTGCTTTTTCCTAATTAATTAATAACTTGTTATTTGCTACAATTATGCAAGAACAATCATGGTGTGTGTAGAGAACATTAAAAACTTCATGGGTGCTCAACTAAGATTTACCTATTGCAAACAAAACATACACATGATGCAAACATAACTTTAGAACATGCAGATTTAAAAGCCAAGCTCAATGTTAACCTTTGGAGATTTCTAAATTAGAAAATAATTGAAACTACAACATCAAGCAAAACCCAAAGTACCATGTTTGTAGTTTGATTTCATATTGCAAGAAGAATCCAAGCACAAAAGATATGGATCCATATTAGAAACAAAAGTTGACGGATGCAAAGTAAATTGTGTTTGAGTGGAGAACAAAAGAGATTCACTCTTCACACAAATCCTTCCCTACAAAGCAAGATTTTCACATCATTTTCAACTACCTACATATTTTGAGAGCAAGGAATGGAAGATAAAAAAGCAATCAAGTTTAACAGGTACCATACATGAAAAAGTGATAGCAAAAACTTGATCATCATTTCAAATCATGGTAAAAAGGCTTGGAAAATATACACATAATCCCCTCCAATGTATAAACAAGCAATTTTCAATTCACAAGACACATACTTGAGGCAAGGCATTTTGAAGTTCCAACAAATGACTTAGAAATACAAAGATGTTTGTGAATGTCGATGAGAACAAAACACTCATTGAAAGTTGGTGGTGCAACGTTGTGCTTGATATGAATTGAAGGTGCAATGGAGCAAAACTTTACATATCAAATGTAGACACTTTTTTCTACATTCTATTACATTACAAGACATGCATACAACTTTAAAGTTGTTATAAAATTGCACATATAAGAAAGATTCCAAGATGAATGAATTATTTTTCTTTAACTGCAAACCAAAGACAATCACAACATTGGCAAGCTTCACGGAGGGCAACATGCATGGTTGTTACATTGGGCTGCGTCTACTTGCCCGCCCGTCCGCCAGAAGTGCCCGATTGAGCTCATGTTCGTCCAATGTGGTCAACTCATAGTTGACTTCAAAAAATGGTACAAAATGATAAAAAACTTACTTTGTACATGCAAGTGATACTCATTGTTGCCAACATGAAGTCAAAATAACAATCTAAAGCCATATCATGTGATAAAAATGAAAAGTAATGATTTGATTTTTCCATTTTTAGGTCAAAAACCCTAAAAACGATCATAAAACTACGAGAGGACAAACACATCTGCCCGTCTTGTCTTTTTATTCCACCCGACTCTCCCATCCGATAGCTAAAAGTCGCCCAATGTAACAACCATGGCAACATGTACAAGATATCTACAATCTTGATAAATTACTATGCAAGGCACATATGAATGATCCAACTTTGTCATTGTGCATTGTGCCAACACAACAAAACAAACCATATACCAAATTGACCATTCTAAGTTAGAATTTCATAGTAGCACTTTTGAAAGATGGCTAGATTTATTCACAATCAAAAATGCATGTGTGATGTGTGTGAGAAGTCTTATAATCACAATTACTTCCAACTACAATTGTTTCCATTGACAAATATGAGGTGTAAGGACTAAGGACATGGCCAAAGGCCAATAATATCATCAAAAAAGTGTTCAATAACATAATAGCTAACTTAAAAACTTACATCTTGTAAAAACAAATTTCACTAAGGCATATGGCAATAGTGCCGAGGTACTGCAAAATGTCATCAAGGGTTTCAAGAGGAGAAACAACAACCACTACTCTTTGGAAACACCACCATGCTATTGCATTACTTAATATCACATAACTTAAGAGCAACCAACTTACCAAACGCCTCTAGTAGCAAATTCAAGTAAGAACGCTAGCTTCAACTTAGAGTTTTGAGAGCACACAAGCTATTCAACACCTCTTGCAACACTACCAAGCTTTTACAGGACTTCATATCAAGGGATTTCAGAGCTACCAGGTTGCCAAGCCTCTTGAGTGACATCTTCAAGCTTGAACAACCGATCATCGAGAGGGTTTTGAGAGCTACCAAACTGCCAAAGGTCTCCGGGTACAATGCCAAGCTTTAACAATACCTCATATTAAGGGTTTGGAGAGCTACCAAGTTGCCAAACGTCTCCGGCATCACTGCCAAGCTTTCACAATACCTCATATCAAGGGTTTGGAGAGCTACCAAGTTGCCAAACGTCTCCGGCAACACTGCCAAGCTTTCACAATACCTCATATCAAGGGTTTGGAGAGCTACCAAGTTGCCAAACGTCTCCGGCATCACTGCCAAGCTTTCACAATACCTCATATTAAGGGTTTGGAGAGCTACCACATTGCCAAACGTCTCCAGCATCACTGCTAAGCTTTCACAATACCTCATATCAAGGGTTTGGAGAGCTACCAAGTTGCCAAACATCTCTGGCAACACTACCAAGCTTTCACAATACCTCATATCAAGGGTTTGGAGAGCTACCACGTTGCCAAACGTCTCCGGCATCACTGCTAAGCTTTCACAATACCTCATATCAAGGGTTTGGAGAGCTACCAAGTTGCCAAACGTCTCCGGCAACACTGCCAAGCTTTCACAATACCTCATATCAAGGGTTTGGAGAGCTACCAAGTTGCCAAACGTCTCCGGCATCACTGCCAAGCTTTCACAATACCTCATATCAAGGGTTTGGAGAGCTACCAAGTTGCCAAACGTCTCCGGCATCACTGCCAAGCTTTCACAATACCTCATATCAAGGGTTTGGAGAGCTACCAAGTTGCCAAACGTCTCCGGCAACACTGTCAATCTTGAGTAACCCCCCATATATAGGTTTTCAAGAGCTACCAAGTTGCCAAACGTCTCCGGCATCACTGCCAAGCTTTCACAATAGCTCATATCAAGGGTTTTGAGAGCTACCAAGTTGCCAAACGTCTCCGGCAACACTGCCAAACTTTCACAATAGCTCATATCAAGGGTTTGGAGAGCTATCAAGTTGCCAAACGTCTCCGGCAACACTGCCAAGCTTTTACAATACCACAGACTAAGAGATTCCAAAGCCACCAAGTTGCCAAACGTCTCCGGCATCACTGCCAAGCTTTCACAATACCTCATATCAAGGGTTTGGAGAGCTACCAAGTTGCCAAACGTCTCCGGCATCACTGCCAAGCTTTCACAATACCTCATATCAAGGGTTTGGAGAGCTACCAAGTTGCCAAACGTCTCCGACAACACTGCCAAGCTTTCACAATGCCACATACTAAGAGATTCCAGAGCCACCAAGTTGCCAAACGTCTCTGGCAACACCACCAAGCTTTTACAAGAGCTCATATCAAGGGTTTGGAGAGCTACCAAGTTGCCAAACGTCTCCGACAACACTGCCAAGCTTTCACAATGCCACATACTAAGAGATTCCAGAGCCACCAAGTTGCCAAACGTCTCTGGCAACACCACCAAGCTTTTACAAGAGCTCATATCAAGGGTTTGGAGAGCTACCAAGTTGCCAAACGTCTCCGGCAACACTACCAAGCTTTCACAATGGCTCATATTAAGGGTTTGGAGAGCTACCAAGTTGCCAAACGTCTCCGGCATCACTGCCAAACTTTCACAATAGCTCATATCAAGGGTTTTGAGAGCTACCAAGTTGCCAAACGTCTCCGGCATCACTGCCAAGCTTTCACAATACCACAGACTAAGAGATTCCAAAGCCACCAAGTTGCCAAATGCCTCCGGCAACACTGCCAAGCTTATACAATAGCTCATACCAAAGGTTTAGAGAGCTACCAAGTTGCCAAACGTCTCCGGCAACACTGCCAAGCTTTCACAATACCTCATATCAAGGGTTTGGAGAGCTACCAAGTTGCCAAACGTCTCCGGCATCACTGCCAAGCTTTCACAATACCTCATATCAAGGGTTTGGAGAGCTACCAAGTTGCCAAACGTCTCCGGCAACACTGCCAAGCTTTTACAATAGCTCATATTAAGGGTTTGGAGAGCTACCAAGTTGCCAAACGTCTCCGGCAACACTATCAATCTTGAGCAACCCCCCACATATAGGTTTTCAAGAGCTACCAAGTTGCCAAACGTCTCCGGCATCACTACCAAGCTTTCACAATACCTCATATCAAGGGTTTGGAGAGCTACCAAGTTGCCAAACGTCTCCGGCAACACTGCCAAGCTTTTACAATAGCTCATATTAAGGGTTTGGAGAGCTACCAAGTTGCCAAACGTCTCCGGCAACACTGTCAATCTTGAGCAACCCCCCATATATAGGTTTTCAAGAGCTACCAAGTTGCCAAACGTCTCCGGCATCACTGCCAAGCTTTCACAATACCTCATATCAAGGAATTGGAGAGCTACCAAGTTGCAAAACGTCTCCGGCAACACTGTCAATCTTGAGCAACCCCCCATGTATAGGTTTTCAAGAGCTACCAAGTTGCCAAACGTCTCCGGCATCACTGCCAAGCTTTCACAATACCTCATATTAAGGGTTTGGAGAGCTACCAAGTTGCCAAACGTCTCCGGCAACACTGCCAAGCTTTCACAAGAGTTCATATCAAGGGTTTGGAGAGCTACCAAGTTGCCAAACGTCTCCGGCATCACTGCCAAGCTTTCACAATACCTCATATCAAGGGTTTTGAGAGCTACCAAGTTGCCAAACGTCTCCGGCAACACTGCCAAACTTTCACAATAGCTCATATCAAGGGTTTGGAGAGCTACCAAGTTGCCAAACGTCTCCGGCAACACTGCCAAGCTTTCACAATACCTCATATCAAGGGTTTGGAGAGCTACCAAGTTGCCAAACGTCTCCGGCATCACTGCCAAGCTTTCACAATACCTCATATCAAGGGTTTGGAGAGCTACCAAGTTGCCAAACGTCTCCGGCAACACTGCCAAGCTTTCACAATGCCACATACTAAGAGATTCCAAAGCCACCAAGTTGCCAAACGTCTCTGGCAACACTGCCAAGCTTTTACAAAACCTCATATCAAGGGTTCTGAGAGCTACCAAGTTGCCAAACGTCTCTGGCAACACCACCAAGCTTTTACAAGAGCTCATATCAAGGGTTTGGAGAGCTACCAAGTTGCCAAACGTCTCCGGCAACACTGCCAAGCTTTTACAATACCTCATATCAAGGGTTTGGAGAGCTACCAAGTTGCCAAACGTCTCCGGCAACACTGCCAAGCTTTCACAATGGCTCATATCAAGGGTTCTGAGAGCTACCAAGTTGCCAAACGTCTCTGGCAACACCACCAAGCTTTTACAAGAGCTCATATCAAGGGTTTGGAGAGCTACCAAGTTGCCAAACGTCTCCGGCATCACTGCCAAGCTTTCACAATACCTCATATCAAGGGTTTGGAGAGCTACCAAGTTGCCAAACGTCTCCGGCAACACTGCCAAGCTTGAACAAGAGTTCATATCAAGGGTTTGGAGAGCTACCAAGTTGCCAAATGCCTTAGGCAATATTGCTAGGCTCTTGCAAGACTGCATACTTAGGAACTTGAGGGTTGTAAAGCAAGTGGCGTTGCCATACAAATTAGGTAATCTTTTTGCTAATGGACATAACAATTTCCATACACAAAGCCTTTTGCAATTTGCTAAGCTCTCAAATATTTCATGCATCCATGGAACAGATGGAAGTGTTGTATTGTCCATTTCCAAGGCAAAATATTCAATTTTCTTTGAATGTTTCAAAATCCATGCAACCATCTTCAAATCCTTGCATTGTTCGATCACAAATATTCGAAGTGATGGCATATTCCCTATCTTCTCCAACCCCTCCACATATTGTTCACACTTTTTGAAAGACAATCCTTCAAGATTTCCTATGCCCTGCATTCAACACACATCAATTTACTACTAATATTTCACAAACACAAATCACATTCTCAATATAATTGTTAAACTTTTAACCACTCAACCAGTATGACTCATATTTGTCAAATGGGTTGTTCACGCAAAATATCATATCAATATATCACCTTCCAAATCTAGTACATCCATATGCACAACTCAAGATCATACCTCCCTTGAGTATGCTTCAAATGTCACTGTCGTCAAGCCCTCCCATCGACTGTTCATGTGCACCACATCCTCTTCCACTATGTTGCATCCCATGTCACGTAGTTGATCGTGCATAGTTAGACATCCCTCCTCATCAACCTTCAGCAAGGACCTCTTCACAAGAACATCTATTGCATGACTTTGATTTGGACTACCTTCACCAAAGCCCCATAGTTCCATGGCCATGGACCTTGTCATCTCTCCAGGACATACACCCTTCACAAAAAATCGTGAGATGTCCAAAAATGCCTTCTTCTCATAATTACCAAGATTGTCAAAACTCACTCTCAAGCTCATCCACAATTTCTTGTCTCCAGCATCCAAAGTTCTTCCCCTCAACAACCTACTCAAGGCACGCTCCCATACTCGCAACCGCTCTTCTCTTCCAAGATATGCACCCATCACCTCCAAACTCAACGGTAACCCCTTGCACACTTCTATGATCTTCCTTTCCATGTCCTTCATGTACGGCAATTGCCTCCTTCCACCATTGTAGGCATACTTGGCAAACACTTTCCTTGCTCCACCTTCACCAAGCCCACTCACATCCATGCAATGCACATGCATTCCAAATCCTCCCAAAATGACCTCATCTCGTGTGGTGATGATCAACTTGCTCCCTTTCCCATAATCAAGGCGTTGAAGATCACTCAATGCAACAACTTGCTCATTGCTGATGTCATCCAACACAATGAGTACTTTCTTTCCTATGAAAGCCAAAACTAAACATTCTATTCCTTCTTGGATATCCCTCACATTTTCATGGTCTTTGCCAAGATCACGCAACACATTCTTCACAACATCCAAGTTGTTTGTTTGAGCCTTCATATTCTCCAAGAAGCAATGCCCATCAAACTCCTCTTGCATTGACTTCAATATTGCTCTTGCCAGGGTGGTCTTGCCAACCCCACCCATGCCAACAAGCCCCAAAACCTTGCATGCTTGCAACTCTTCCTGTCCCTTGGCAATCAAATCATCTATGCCAACAATCTCTGCATTGGCAAATTGCGATCCACAACTTTCTTCACGCTTCACTCCATTGGACTCATCCATGACTCCAAACATGCTCTTCATCAATATAATCTGCAAAAGAAGCTCACATGCTTCAAAACAAACACTTTGTCAATCATTCCCACAACTTCACCTAAAACCCCCCAAGAACAAGCAATGCAACAATCAAAAGTTACCTTCTCACACGTTGCCATCACTTGTGATTTCAAAGCGAAACCAACCATTTTCAGCCTTTGACAAAGCCAATCACACAATAGTTCCACCCTTGATTTATTGGAGCACTCCACTTCAAATGCCTCTCCTTCCATCAACTCCTTCTTCAATCTCATCAACCGATTGCATATGGCAGAAGATGTTGGCCTCATCATTGGCTCCCTTGACCAACACTCTTCAATCAATGATTGTAGATCACTTGGACAATCACTTGGCAATTTTGGCCGACGACCTTCTACAACTGCTTCCTTCAACTCCCTCATCTTTTTCAACCCCTCCTTCTCAAATGGCTTCTCTCTAGAAAGAATCTCAAAGCACATCATTCCAAAAGCAAAAACATCCAAGCTATAGGAGTTCATTTCTCTCACTTCACCCCGCTCGCATGCTATGGACTCCGGTGCCATGTAGCGAGTGGTGCCAATTGGTCCATAAAATTGACTTGGCCCGCTCCTTGGTGCATTGATTTTGGACAACCCAAAATCCACCAACTTCAAAACCACCAACTCCTCACCCAAACAAGGGTGCTTCAACTTGTGCACCAAAACATTCTCCGGCTTCAAATCACAATGTGCAATCTTCATGTCATGAAGATAGCACAACCCTCTTGCAATTTGCAACATCATGTCTACTGCAACTAGAAAAGATACTTTGTTTTCTAGTGTTTTCAACAACTTTGATAAACTCCCCTCAAGAACCTCCATCACAAGAAAGTGTTTCTCCACATTCTCATCTCCTCCAACTTCACCACACCCAATCTTGTTTGGATCATCCAACCTTCCATAACCAATGAGCTTTGTGATGTTGGGATGGTTGAGCCCTCCCAACACTCCCACTTCCACACTAACTTGCTCCTCAAATCCTTTAATAATCTTCACTGCACAATCCATGCCCAAACATTTTGTCTTTAAAACTCCTCCACTCTCGTCACCTCCAATTCGCTCAAATGGCACCTCCATATGATCTTTGCAAAACTTCTTGTCCTTGGAAAGAGACATCAAGCAACAATGGCTCCATGGAAGATCCGGATACACCATACAATCCAAGTCCCCACCTTCCACCTTTTGTAAGCACTCTATCCATTTACACAAATAATGCACAAACAATGTTGCATCCTTGGTCAAGGTTGGAGACTTTGACACATTCTTCAACCACTTCAAGAGGGAGTCCTGGTCTTTTTCAAGTTCGAAGCCCACCAATGGATAGAAATCCATAGAGCCCATCCAACCATCCACATTCTCATGGGGATGGCATTTGTAGAATATAGAGCACGCCACATGGAACACACACTCCAAATCAACAAGAAGCTCTCTATAGCTTTCCATGTTGCCAATGAGTGTCATTGCAACTTCACTCCAACCATCCTCTTGTGCACAATCCTCAATCAAAGCTTGCACTTTCATTACGACGTGTAACACCTCTATCAAAACCACATCCATTTTCATTCTTGCACATCCACCCACAAGGATTTTCACCTTTTGGATGCATTCATCAACCTTGCTCACAAGGTGCATACACTGGTTCTTATTCCGCAACTTTCCTCCCACCAACTTCTTGAGGTCCTTCACAACACTTTCCAACAATGGCATACCAATGTCTACAGTGGGCTTCATTGCCATCATCTCCTCCATCCCACCGATCACAAAATATATAACCAATCTGCAAGAACACAAATACCACCATCATGAATCTAACAACCTTCAACAAACACCAATGGTTTGGACTATACTAAACTAAAATCCAATTTGGATACAATCAACAAACATCCATGCCAATGCTTTCATAATCCTTCAAAATACTAACTGCCCTAACTTATTGATTATTCAACTCCAAACTATGAAGAAAAATAATTACATTCAAAAAATCCAGCCACCTAAAACTTCACTATTCTCCATATACAACCATACAACATCCTACTCAAGTTGGCCAATTGCGCTTTATCTTCACTCATTGGTGTGCAAAGCAAAACATCCTCCTTAACAATCATAATTATCATCTAGATGTTGAAAACAAACATCCCATTTACATTACATTTCACACACGCTAACACATCACCCACCAATTCAACGAGACTTAAAAAGAACCATCCACAGAAACACATCAACAATCCACATCTTCATAGACTTACCAACCTTGCAAAATGCTCCGTCCAATGAAAAGTGTAAAAACACAAGACCAAAACTTCTCAACTAGGCCTGCCGCTCCCAATGCTTGCTGCTAATAATGCCAAATAGCACTTCACAAGGCCTTGACAGCATCTAATTTCAAGTGACTCCTTTGTTGAAAACACAATCATATGCCATAAGTCAAACACAACAAGAGCAAAGGTTGCAAAACAAACCACATCCTCCAAAAATAGATGCACTTAAAAATCTTACAACCTCCCAAAAAACATTACAAATACCTATGTCCATGTACAAAAGGAATGGACCACTTCCACAACAAACAAGATGCCTGCTTACAATAGTGCAAGCAAACGTTCAACTAGATACATGTCCTCACTAAACACCGTTAACTAACAACATTCTTGAACAAGGACTACAAGTGAAAAGAAGACAACATTCACTAGCCATTACAACTTCCCAATTGTGACCATTGAAGCCTATAACATGACAAACAATGTGGCCATCCATGAACACCACCCCACACCTAACTAACTAACTTCACCCCATTACATCAAAGCTCTTGCCTAACTAGCATCAAAAAAGGAAATGAACACAATCTCCAAACACCCCTACATTCATGTACCAACAACTTCCGGATCAACAACACCTAGCTTAACTTTGCAAAGCTAGGCACGTTATCACAATTTTCTCAAAAGCCACACAACCAAGACCAACAAAAACACATCCCATGACATTCACCAACCATTTTTGATGGTAGTGATTGCCCAAGCTTTGACGCTTCACAAGTCTTGCACCACAATGAGGCATTCTCTCAGGCCCAAATGCATAGCTCCCAACACTAACAACCATCCAAACCATCTGCCAATTATACTACATGTGAAATTACTCAAAGATTGCTTCTTCCAAAAAGCACTCATGCCATGAAACTAAGACAACCATCAACAAAGTACTACAAACAAGATATCATTATTGCTCCTCAACCTATATGTTCTCAAAATTCCTCAACTAGTTGACAAAGAAAGAGACATCATCACGCAAGCTACCAAGAAGCACACTCCAAAAAGCAAACCCACTTCTTCATGTTTGTCAAAACCAAGGCATATCTATCATAGCCCCAACAACCAATGACATGCTCAAATGGCAATATAGCACCCCCACCAACAAACCATAAGTCCCCAATACACCATACACAAAATCTACAGGAAAGCCTCACATCAAAAAGCTCAACTCTTGCCAAGCAAATCAGCATGCACACCTCAACCAAAAGTCCTGCAACAAGCACACTACAAATGCGCTCTTTGTGGACAACCACTTCCCAACCCTACAAAGCAAGACAAAGCTAAATAAACAAGATCAAGAAAAGCAAAAACCGTTGCACAATTCTCTCAATCAATGTCAACATTACTAAACCGAGTGCGCCAAACTCCAATGCCAACAGAACACATCCAATAACATAGAACTCACAACTCTCTCATCACGCTCCGTGTTATCTACATCCATTACAGTCACTTACATCTTTGCCTCATCATGCTCCATATTAACATGCTCTACACTACCAAAGTGCAAATCATTGTGAGCAATTGTCATCCATAAAGCAAGGCATGCCCGTGCAACTATGCACTGTTAGCATCCAAACCAATGTGGAAATAGGCACACACAACACCCTCACTTATGATGGCCCAACAACACATTCCTAACCATCAACCTGTCGTTTGTAGCGCACGCATGGTTTCCATGCACTTTCAGCGACACACAAACAATGCTACCGTGCTACACAATGATGGGCAATTACACTGACTTCAACACAAACAAAATTGGTGTCATGATAGCTCAACTCAACTCCTAATTCTCCGATGCGCTGTACATGTAACAAGTATTGTAACGTCCCTTCTCAATGTTGTACTAATACTTCTTCATCTCTAGTCAACTCACATTGCTGTAAACACTAAACAAGTAGTACCATCACTTTCATATCATGACTACCTCTACTGTTCATAGTAGAGCATAACACCCTCGCACAAGCGCAGAATCTCGAATTAGTATGTTTTTTTGGGCAATTTAAGGCCCATTTGCCTCAATAAAAAAGGGCTAGCTTCAAGCCTATAGGAGAAAAAGGGTGATTTTTTTCAAAAATTGCTAGATTGCAATAATGAAAATTGTGTTGCAACCTAGGCTTTCATAAAATCCTTATCAAATTGAAAATTGATGTCATCATTTTAAAATTGTTTGAGCATTTTAATTTTTTTGAGGTGTTGCCTAATCCAATTCTATACAATACTCAAGTAATGACACTGGTTATAAGGATGTTTTCAAAAAATGACCAATGAATAATATATTTTACCTACAATCCCATGATGCTCCAGAAATCCATGAGTTGGGGCCACCCTCAACTCCAACCAAAATAGGGACGGAGCCAGCAAGCTACAAACCATTTTCAAAAAATGCCACCCAAGCATCGGTGAAAAAACAAAAAAAAAAAACCCTGTCCCCAACCATCCAATATGCATGTCAACTGCCTGGGACAACGAACAGATCAACTTGAACAGCAAGCAAAGCGACTTGCCCCAAGTGCACCCACTTCCTGGGGTCGGTAAAAGAGGATGTCATCTAAGAAAGTTTCACAATCACCACTGCACATTAACCTCCACAGACCACACCACCTCAGTACCTCAAGTACTTCACGGAACGTGCACTGGCCTCCCCGAGGCGACTCTACGTTTGTGCTAAATGTGCAGATCCTACCATTGCGGTCGTTGTCTCTGGTCAACCACCTCATTCAGGCTCGGAAGAATGCCAACACAAACCGCCACAACAACTTCTCTCACCAACGTCTGGCTACAACAAGCCGTCCAGAGATGTGCAGGAACCTTACCAGTCAACACGTCAGACAGCGCCAGTTGCTACTAACAACGATACCCGTGGCAGATTCCTCCACACGAGACCATCCGAAACCTCCACGCAACCCACTAAGCCGTGTCACAGCACATCGCTACCCTTCTCAGCACGAAGCGATGCTTCACGACGAAACCACCGGCGCACCGCAAACGACGAGATTGCTCCAACCACCCGTCAACACAATTCACACCCCACCCCCGGAAACGAAGGCAGTCGCACTACAACACTCCGTCATGGGCTTCGCACGCAGCCTGCTCTGCCTCCCACACCCAACCAGCCTCCTGCAAAAAGTGGAAGTGAAACCACGTGAGATGCCACCAAACGACCAGATAGATGTTACGTGACACGACTGAAGCTGCCACACACCACGCTCGCAGCAAAACACGACCACAACAAACATTCGCGTATTGGACGCTCTTCCAGATGAGACAGCTGCAATGAGCCCATTGCTCGCTAAAGCCCGCGCACACTCCGGCCCTGCATGTAAGCGCAGCTCTCCCACGCCTTGGCCATTACATGACACTCCGCAAAGCTCGACCAAAACACACATTCGTGCATCCACGCCTCCCAATGGCGAGCGGACGTGCAACTTACTAATTTGAGGATTACCCGGCGAGGATGGGAGATCCCTCCCACGCAGGAAAATCGCTCGGTGAAATTCCACTCGCTGCGGAATTGCTCTCCTGCAGATCGAGTTCCAAAGAATGCATCCTAACGACAGACCGGCAGATACCAGCAGTGAGGGCAAATTTCACACGTCCTGTTCCTAATATTCCAAGCATGGTTCCAGGACTAAGGTCGGCATCAGGTTGGAATCCGATTCTCCACAGAAACGAGGACCTCAGGGCTTCGCAAATCCAGGCTTCAATCACATCCAAAATCTGACGCCAGACAGCAACACCGCACGCACTCGCCGCCTCCTCACCTTCTGACAGCATTCTTGGGACTGCCGCAAAACGTCTCCCAAATCACGTTCGGACTCCGACAGACTGCGCTCATTCTACGACAAAACTACCACAAACTGTCCAGAACTACACTCAGAAGCAACCCAATCATCACCGTTTCCAAGCGGAGACAATGACCAACCGCATTCTACAGCTCCACTAAAAATCACTCGGTAACCCCACGGCTGATGCGACTCCTCTTGCTTCCAAATAACAAGGGCTGAGCAGCAATCCACATCCGGAAAACAACGCAGTCATCCTCCCATTCACGACCACTAGTCACAGAACTTCCACCTTCACTGTGACGACTCCTCGTTGCTTGGACCTCCACCAAACCAAAAGATACGAAGATGATGTCCCGATATCTTACACACGAGTTCAAGCAGCAGCAGCGAGGCAACTTTTGAGGTTCAAGCGATCGGAAGGTATTTACCTCCGAGCTTTATGCACATGTTTCTCATCACAACGCTTTCTCTCTGGAAATGCTCTGCACGATTGTCCCCAAAAGACGTGCACACGAACAGTGTACGCCCCAGGAACAGATGAATTTATACTTCTCTGAGCTGCTCACTGCCATCCAAGCTCAACCTCGATCGCATTAACGGTGCTGAGCTTTGTGCCCAATTCGGCATTCTCCTGTCTAGTTTATGGTTGTTTCATCGCTCCTTGCCCTCACAAATTCAAGGGCCGACGTGCACATTACCCAAACACTTTCCCATGTAAGCCACCTCGTCACCAAGTGCGTTACGCCAAATGTGACCTAAAAAACATCCACCCATATATAACACACAATAGTCTCCAAGCCTTTTAGTTTTCCATATTCCCGTTCCACCCCTCTACGTTTTTGTTCTACTCACACTTTCCCTTCCGTACACACCTAAGCCTTGGCGAGTGATGACACTGAATTAGAAAAAAAGAATATGTTGTTGTTTTTAGCTAGTCAATTAGGAACTTAGGCAAAAAAAAGTGATCCTCACACCATGTGGAGACATATTATTTGAGAATCAAGCCGCCCTTAAGTTTCTTTGAGATAATGCCTCTCTTGTAATAATTTTTTTGGGTTTTATAACCCACGTTTTCATAAAATTCAATCTTACAATACCAGCTTTTATTTTAGACTATTTTTTGTCACAATCAACAAGCTTAAAGTATAAATACTTGCAACCTAATTTTGCACTTAGAAAAAAATCTGGTGCGGCCATATCTGCACCATCGAAAATTATCATGTGGCCTAAGAAGCTACCGGTCCGAAACAAAAAAAATCCCTGACAAGAACCTAATAAAACCGGTCCGAACCCCACAATTCCGCTTGCTTGATCTTGCCTGTTGGAAGATCTCCGTCCCCAAAAGACAAGAGCGGAAAGCACTCCCGACATACCGTCCACAAATGCGGGAAGGATGCACTGTTAAAAGAGGAGCCAGTGAAATCTTGAAAACGAGCAAGAATTGAAAGTCAACGAATGACTTTCTACTTTGCTGATGACCAGAACACCCACACTCGATCTGCGGACACAGAATCTGGCAGCCCTCTGCCTCGCCACTCTTCCAAGTTACATTACCCTCGCTAACTTAGCTTGTTTTCGACATTCGCTTCACACGATTGTAGCTTCAGCCACCTGAATAGGGAGCTGAAAGTACAGGCCAAAGGGAGCTTGACTCGAAAACCTATGCGTCCAGCAGGGACGACACGACAGTACGCCCCCAAAATCAGGCGATCTTAACTCTCAAGTAACACGGCCATCGCTCGACGGATATAAGCTCAACCAAGAACAACGAGCCCATCTTCCCCAACAGTTCACATACTCAAATATTCGTATGCCTTAAGAGCATCTCCACCACGGGCTTCCCTATACCCACCCCCAAATAGATGAAGATGGAGTAAAGATGGGGATAGGGATGGGGAAAGGGATGGGGAAGCCCCACCAGTTTTTCCCCAAATTTTCGCATCCCTATCATTAATACCAAGATCTGAAATACCAACGCGACATGGTCCTATTGCGTAATATTTTGTGTAGGCTTATGATCGATGAGCCAAATTAGTTCCAATTCATATGTTTGATTAGTTGTTTTTGTTTTATGTGCTTAAACATTAATTAAATTTATGCTGAATGAAGTTAGATTATCAATTAGAGATTCCATTTATGTGTCATTGCTAACTAACAAAATGGAATTAATCAAACTTGGAAATAATTTGACAATGAAATAGTTAATAATTGTGATAATTCTTGAAAAGGATTTTGAAAGTAAATTAGGAAGTAAAGGAAATTGTTTTTAGATTTACAAAAAATATAAACAATAATAGCTGAAGAGCACTAAGTGATTTCAGTGAAGTCCAAGATTTCACTTGCAAAAGTTTATCAATTATCAGCAAAAAAACAAGTTCATACGTCATACTTGATCCAAAAATTGAGCAATGATTTATTTCATGAATGTACAAAACCTTACATTTTACAATTTAGTCTACAAGCATTCTACTAAATTTTTAAATAGATATTTTCAATTCTACAAATAGAGATTTATGACTCCCAATTACAACAACCAAATTCAAAATTTTTCATACTTATATAACAACAAAATATGTTTATACAGTGTCAAATATCAAGAAATTAGTGTGGAACAACTTAAAGTTACTAATTAAAATAATTTGTATCTCTTGATGATGTTCATTAATAACACTCATTAATTACTAGTTGGAACTTATGAATTAATCCTCTAGCTAGTTTTCAATATGAATACACACGATTTAAGTTTAGCCTGTGATGATGGATTGGGGTATTGGACTAGGGGTGGCCGCCCTAGCTTGGGCATGGGGAAATGGCTACAAAGCAGGTGGGAGGGCACCACGGGCGAAACATGGTAATAAAAGAGCACTATTATTGATATTTCAGTACCAAACCCCAATTCCCAAAATGTCCCCTTGGAGGCTTGGATACAGGACGGAGAGTCCCTAATCATCCGGATTCTCTAAAAGTTAGTATACAGGCAGCTGGTGGGGGGTTCCTTCCCGAGCTGGATAAAATCCATCCAAGCACAAAGAAGGAAGCCCCCCCAATTTTGATGCTCTTACAACTTCACCTACCAAAGCAGTTTTTTGTTTGCATGACTTGAACCTTTCCCCACTACGGTAGAAGCACCCATAGCCAATAACTTAAGCAATTCTGCAACAAACTACAAAGAGTTCGAGGCAAAAAAATGTTTTTCCCATGCAATTTTTTCATAATTTTATTTGCAGAACTGAAACTATGGTGAATTTTGGGAGTCAAAAAGTGTTTTTCACCATTACCAATGTCTGGAAGTAAGGTAGGAGCACCCATAAACGACTAGAAAATTATAAGATCCTATTAGGGACAGAAAAAATGAGTTTGCACTTTCAAATGTATTATTTGGATACTTTGAGAATAAGTTATTTTTTTAAAGAGCAAACTACCATTGCACCCATAACCACTTTCAAGATTTCATGATCACATGATGTACATTCTTGTAATTACATCTATTCATTTCCACATATTTTGCAACATTTTAGAGGTGATGGTTAAGGGGACACTGACGCTTATGGGTGCTCCTACCTTATGTAATTCCGATACTATCCAAACTAATTTCAGCTATCCGATACTATCCAAACTAATTTCAGCTACCTCACTTTGGGACAAGTGGCATGACTTGATTAGCCCCAACCTTGAAAAAGTCAGAAAAATGCATTCCAAAGCACCTATCCTTGCTCCACACATCTGGTATGGGGCATTATCAGGAATGGGTGCTTCCACCTGAAAGTAACAAACTTTCCAACCTCACGTCACAGATGCTGAAGGTTCTGCTAGAATTCTGACGGTGAATCCTCCTCGTCAGCGCTCTCAAACCGGTAGATTTGCGAAGCTTTCGTAGAACAGTATCCTGGTGTGTCAGCACACCAACTGTAGTGGCACATAACCTATCAAAAGTAATCTACTGCTATCAACCGGATACAAATAGGAAATTAGGAATACAGAGAAGATATATCTCTTTATTAAACGACAAAAATGAAAACTGAGTTGCGTTACAAATTCTCTAGTAGCACTCCTCAAGAGCTCTAACGTGCGTTGCACTATATCTCTCTCTCTCATTTATAGAGACACTCTCTAACTGTAACAACCGAAAACTGAACTCTACTCCAACTTCTAGAAGACTAGTAGTCTGTAGGTCTGGCAGTAGATGAAGACGGATGAATCTCATCTCCAGATGTAATGTGGATGAATGGCATTCAATAGATGGATATTATTCAGTAGATGAATGTCATTCCATGGATGAATGCCATCCAATAACACCAACAAAACGCAAACTCATCGACAAAGTTCGGCGCGGTCTGTAGACGACTCGAGTCTATCAAAAACAAATGCCATGACTCTCGCGAAAAATTCTCGCCCCACTTACACTGCATAACGTATCCTGGGTTTCCTATTCCCCCGACGGCCGACGCGGTATGAAGTTCCCTGGTAGCCCGCAAGGCTCCTATCCCTAAGGTCCTTATTAAGTTCATGTCTCGGAGCTACAGCTGCTCCGCAATCAACGACCTGACGATGCAGCACCGTCGGATACAAGTGCAGCATCTTCCGGAATGAGGGCAAGGGCCAGGGACGCACAGAGCACTCCAACCCTCCACCCCACGCCACGGAAACAGACGCTCACTCTGTGAGGACGGCAACTACAACCACGTACTCCAACGTCACAGTCCTTCAATTCATGTTCTCAGTTTAGACACCACTTACGTACAGTAATTCAAAATTCCATTCCTCTAACGACGTTACTCATGATCGACCGCCTCACTGAGCTTAGCATAACGTACAGCCCTTTCTTCCGCAATAAACATCGGACCTTACAGCAAGTGGCAAGAGCCCAGATACACCCGGGGATACACCCAACGCCGGGAACTGCCACGGAGCCCACCACTACCGTAAGGCTCCGCTTTGTGGATTAGCGAGCCCCCTCCTACACGAACGAGACTGGCATCCCACATCCCTAGACACCTTGCTTCTGTACAATCGTGTGCGCACATTAAGTCCAAAATGTCCACTCCCTCACAGCACTCGCCTCTGCTCCATAGCTTTCGCTTTGCTCTCGCGGACGACGACAACAGAAACAAGCGCTAGCAACTTGTGTGCACAACGCGTGATGTAAAGGTGAAAACAGCTGCCCGGATACATAAAGTGCAGTCCCTTACCGAAAAAGACGTCACACACTGCCACTTGCTGCACACAAGGTCAACCGCGTCACATTCTCCACACTCTCGATAGCCAATCGGACACCTCAGACAACCCGGGAAGCCGCGTCAGCACAGATCAACGCCCGTCTCAACACGAAGCGACGATTCAAGCCGAAATCCTGGAACCCCAGACGTCCAGTTCGCTCCAAGCACCCGCCAGCATGCTACAGTTTTCACCCCCGGCCAGGAATGCAGTCTCACCACGAACACTCCGTGACGGGCTTCGCACGCAAGATGTTCACGCCAGAGAACCAAGTGACCCTCCTACAAAACGTCGCAGCGCAACCGCGTCAGACGGCATCAAATGGCCAGACAACTGCTACGTGACGCAACTAAAGACGGTACATCACAAAGCACGACCAACGCAAACATTCGCCTCTTTCACTCTCCGGGTAAGAACACAAGGAACACAAAACATCTGGGAGAAACATGGTGATCTGGGGTTTGGCCCTCGACAACGCGACTCACCAACCACTCGCACAAACCACTCCGACTCCGGCCCGCATGTGAGGGCAGCTCTCCGAAAGCTTGACCACACATGACAGACCGCGCTCACCCAAGAGCCCGACCGAAACGAACATCCATGAACACAGGCCTCCTCAACAAGCGAGCATGAGAAACTTGGTGGCTAGGGTCTAGCTACCAGAAACGGGGTTTGCATACCTCGTAGAAAACCCCTCGCAGGCCAATCCGAAGTAAGAGCGGCTCTGAGGGCTTCTCACCACGCATCAATCGTTGGGAATTCAGAGCACCGGCCAGCAACAGAGACATAAATTAGAGACGACGCGAGGCTGGAGGCAGTAGGCCCGCGCACATGAGACTTACGGAGCCCCGTGCGACGTCGAATATGAGGGCGCGAGGATGCGGGTTTGCTCGCTCCAGCCCTCACGGCTCAGGACTGTAAGCCCTCGAGCCCTCACAGTTTATTTACTTTCTTTTTTCACCTGTTAGGTAAACTCTCTATGTGGAGTAATTTCTAAAGCACCCTCCTAACAACTTCTCAGAAATTGAACTCTTGTGCAATAGTGATTTTTCTTCTTTCCTCTTGAAAGAGGGCCCAAGTGAGCTAGGCTTATGTGTTTAGGTGACATTATAAAGCTTCCTAAAGGGGATATTGGCACTAATGTTTGATGACAAAGAAAGTCATGTTTCTCAAGTGTTTCAAGAGAGGGTAAGGGTGGTTCTTTGAATTTTCCCTTGTAAATGCTTCTCAATTTATTTATTTTTAAAAAAACCTCACAAGCTCTCAATACCCATAAAATAGAAGCCTAAAAATTTATGAAAACACTCCTTACAACATCTACTAGCATTCCTAAATTTTAAAAAAAAACTACAACAATAACATAAAGATTTGAATTAAAATTGACCCCTTATCACCTCTTCCAAATTGCACTCCAAAACTGCTCACAATTTATAACCAGTTTAGGAGCGGCAATATAGTGCCTTCCAACAAAGTTTGTCATTCCCTATTACCACTTAGCATGTTATAAAATGAAATTGGCATCAATTGGCAATTTATTATCTTGCAATTTTTATGTTTAATTCTTACCCCAATCCCAATCAAGCATATCAAATTTCAACCCCAAAAAATCAAAATCCAATTTTTGGTAAATTTTTTTGTGTCAAAATCAAATTTTTACAAGAAAAAATGATTGAAAAAAATTGGTGATGAACTTTTGAGATTTAATTTGCATGGATTTGTAGGAAATTCCATACACACATTTTCCATGCTAAAAGAACCCCTTAAGTAATAAAAATCTGATATTCAAAGGATTCATTATGGCTTGTGATATGACCAAATTTAGTCAAATATATATTTCTTTATGATAATTGGTTTTTGCTATTTGGCTGATGCATTTTGATTACATTTATATCTTTGAGCATGATCATATGTTTACTTTGCAAAAAGCTTATTGTAAAATAAAGACATCTATTTTACCAAATTTGGTCATGATCATTGTAGCATTAAAATCTTTGTAGAAGAAATTTTGAAACTTTTTGAAGATGTTTGTTAGAAGAGAAGATATGTGTATGGATGTTTCCTACACACCCATGCAACCCAATTTTAAAATTCCATCACAATATTCTTCAATCACATTTCTTGTAAAATCATGGTTGTTAAGGTAGGAGCACCCATAAGCGTTAGTTTAAGGGTTTTGAACATGATAAGTATTAATAAACAACAAGCAAATTATAGGATCCTATTAGGAACAAAGGAATAATGAAATTGTAGTTTTGAATGTATTATTTGGATAATGTGAGAATAAGTTGTGAATTTTAAAGAGCAAATTGCCATTGCACCCATAACCAACACTAAGGTTTTGTGTTCACATGTTGTACATCCTTGTAATTACATCTATTTATTTCCAAAAAAATTCCAAGATTTCAAAGGTGACGGTTTTGGGGACACTAACGCTTATGGCTGCTCCTACCTTATACAAAACAAATCAATAAAAATTAGGTTTTGATTTTTAGGAGTTGAATTTTTGTATGCTAGATTGGGATTGGTAGTAGGAATAGTACATAAATGATGCAAAGTACTAAGATGCCAATTATGTTTTTGATATAGGCTAAATTATGTGAGTAGAAAGAATGGAAAAAAGGGCAGCAACAATTTTCATCCTGAGACTACTAAGAGGAGGGGTGTTTTTTTTCACCTTAGGGAAGATCTCCAGAACCAGCTGCTCATGAAAACCCAGGTCAGGGTGGAGGCCCACCCATGCCCGTACAACATCAAACGGTTTGCTCTCAAAATGTCATGTGCACAGGCCTAGTGCAAAGTTGAGTGGGAGGGACGAGCAAATGGTCGGGAGACTGGAGAGCAGGGCGAAAGTCAAAGGAAGAAGGTCAGACATGCTTCCTACCCATCGGTGACCCCACGCTCGAAACAATTTTTGTAAACGTGGCTAAATTTAACAACAACTCTAGGATGCGAGCCTCTAGCGGGAATTTCATGAGCATGGGCTAGAATTTTGGTTTTATTTACATTTTGGTATTGGAATTTCACGTCTTGGTTAAAATTTTGGAAAGATTAGAGATTTCTAGTAGCAAAAATTCCAATGGGGACCTACGTCAACAGCAGTGAGGGGACACCTATAACCGTGGAAGTATAATTGGCATTTGCAATTATTGGGAACTCCGAGAATGTTGTTTAAGCTTGTGATGTTCTAGGGAGCCAAAAGAGAGTAGTGGATTGGAGTACAGGAATGTAACAGTTCTAGTAGTTATTGAAGAAAACATTAATAAGTGTGACTATGAGAATGTATGTGAAGGGTACTTGTGGTTTGATGTATTTGAAGATTTGTAAGTTTTTCATTAGGGTAGAAGGGAGGTTGGTTTTGGAAAAATTCAGATGCTTGAAACAAAAATGTACTTTGTCATAGGGGTAGGGCTTATAAGGTAAGTGGATCGTATAGCATGTTCATGGATCTTTTGCTCAAAAGGGAAGGTGGAGTAATGAGGTTTTAAGCAAAGCAATTCATCGCATCATGAGGGTGCTAATAGTAAAGGGTTTAGGGTTAACAAAATAAAATTAGGTATGGCAAATTGGTTTAGGGCGATGCATTTAAAATTACCAAGAGCACTTTGAAAACGGCAAAGAGAGAGATATAAAATTGCACTTTTCAGGTAAGAAATGTGCAATTGTGATTTGCTGTCACAATTGACATGTGCTAAAGAAATTGTCATCCAAAAAGGATGGAGACCTAAATTTTAGCAGAACAATAGAGCAGCTAGCAGAGCTAATGATCTGGTTAACCCTACTCCTTTGTTTTGATGATTTTTGATGCAATCAATAGAGTCTTCACTTCAGAGTAGCTCACGCTTGGAGCGTGCACAAATTTACGCTTCACGATGTCCATCTCACAAATGCAACAAAACATGAAATAAAGGTGTTTGCAATTCACATACTATTGTCGTCTCCAATAGAAGATACAACCATATTGGAAAAATCTAGACAAGTACATCTCGGAAAATTTCCTACGGTGATCCGATAAATGTTCTTCAAATCTTGCGATCTAGTTTCCAGGGTGACAACTGCTCCTAGTCTAGGTTATGACAGTAATGTGACTCCAAGAATATTTCTTGTAACATTACCTACACTCTCCCATTTGTTTTTTTGCTCAATTGTTGGTACATTGGTAATTCCTTGCAATGAATGGGGATACACCATGGAGAGGACCTTGTGAGAAGAGCCCTAGGCTTTTGCAGCTGCTTGTTGAAGCAGCAACGGATGAAGGCAATGTCATTGTTGATTATATGGCTTTGACCGGTAGGTTTTACTTTGTCTTTTGTTTTTTTATATTTCAGAGAAGCTGATTTGTTTCTTTCATACCCTTATTAAATCTGTTCTCTTGCATAAGTGCCTCCTTTATTGCCTGTTGTGGCATTGGTCGCAATTTTGTTGGTTTGGAGGGAGATTCAAGGGTCTTTGATGTTGTATTGAAGCCAATGATTTGAATTCCTAAACAAGTGGCGGCCGTTAGGAATTCAATGCCTTCCCCCATCCCTAGCCAAGATCCTGATGTAGCTATCCTTGTCCCTTGCAAATTCACCCGATTAACAAGAGCTAGTGAGTAAGTTCCCTAAACTCCCAACTTTTAATTTGTTGTTGAGCTATTTTGGTTTTTCTGGCTAATCTTGCATTCTTATATATTGTAGCCGTTCTGGAGTAAAGAAGAAGAAGCATTCTAAAGCCAAGCTCATGAACAAGGTTTGGGTTAGCCCCAACAAGACGTATTTCATGCCTTCTTATGCTGAAAAGATGGCTACTATGTTTGATCGTTATGGTTCAACACAGCATTACAAGGGATTTGGGCCTAAGAAAGGGCTGTGAGTTTGGATGTTTCCAATGTTGGGAACCAACCATTGCTAGTTGTTAAAATAAAATAAAATAAAAGTCAAAAGTCAAAAAACAAAAAGGTAAAAAAAAGTTTTAAAAAAGTCAATTTTTTTCAAATAAATAAATTAAATAATAACATCTGACGTGGTCACCCTAATGCCATGTCATATTGCTACAGATTGCCTATGTGGAAGTGTTGTGGAAGTGTTCTCAAAGTTCCCATAGTTTTGGAGGAAGGGACCCATTCTTGGGTCCAAATCTCTTAAATGCCTTCCACTCATTTGCCATCCCATGTTAGCAATGTTTATAAGTTCTTAGATGTTATGGCAAGTGAAGGAGAGGATACATCATTGGACCGTAGTTCCACTCAACCATACATTGACATTAGTTTCTTGGAATTTTAGAACCACATGTTTCCGTTTCTTCTGGAGTGATCGTTTTTGTCTTCCTTATGCTTGCACCAGACCACCACCCCTAGTAATATCCTCTGTTTTCTCTACATTTTCATCTCTTAAATTCACAATTTCAAGCTATAACTTCTAGACCTCCTTGTTTTGACCATGATCTTTAGTTTCTCAATTCTCTTTGAGATTGTCATCACTACCTTAAACTCCAATGTTATATATTTGTAGGCCTTTCAATCCCTAACAAATGGTTATAGGCCCTTGTATGACATTTTACCAAAATTCCTTTTCCCGCTCACATGCTCACATGCTTACATGCTCATGCTCACATGCTCACCCCCTAGCAACCTTGACGGCCATTGGTACAAAGTTATAAGTGAAATTTGGTATTTTGACAAAAAATCTAAGCTCACAACTCACAATTCATGGCTCCAAGCTTAAGGCTCAAGGCTCAGAACTTATGGCTCATGGATTCTTGCCCATGGTATAGCATTCTCCTTGTGTTGAATACCAGAAACCTTGTGGTAAATTGGCTCTAGTGTATTTACTCATTAGTATTCCTAGGCAATATTCTTTGAAGTGTGATCTTCTTACACTAATTCTATTGCAATCTTATATATTAGGATGGAAATTTAAACATATATGGTCTATAATGAGTGATTTTCTTCTAGTATGCTATATTTAACAACATATGAAGTATCCAAAATCCATAAGTAATAACTCAAAAATAATTGTGGTTTGCAAATAATTGGAAGATACTGCAAGACAATGGAAGATTCTTGCAAAAAACAAGAGAGATATCCAAACTTAAAAATATATGCTAACCATGATAAAAATACAATCAAAATATGAGGAGATTTCCAAATGTTCAAGAACATTAAATGTTTATATGATTACACAAATAGTCCTTAAGTAGTTAAATATGTCATTAATATAACTTTGAATAATTGTTGTTATGTTTGTATGCTTATCTGAGACTAATACCTATACAAAAAGTGGATGATATGACAAGGTACTGAAGGTAGTCTATCCACTCTAAATGCTTCAAATACTTTAATCCTTTGTCAATAGAATACTTATAACTCCATAGTTCAATAATATAATTATGATCATTAAAATTGAGCTCATGACAACCACACCTTTGGTTTGAAATGAATATAGATATATTCAATTTTTGTCAAACTCACACGTGTTGATTGCATTGGGATTGAGGGAGCTACAATGTTATGTGATGGCTATACTAGCTACAAAGGGCACAAGTAGGTCTACATAGTAGTGTTTCATTCCTTTCAACATATACAAACCCTTCAATTGGCAACTCAAAGCTCTAAAATTACAATAATCCAAGTCAATGATCTACACTCAAAGGAGCCAATGTCTCAAAATAGTCATCATTACTTAAATTTAAAAGTCTAATTTAGTTTCATGATCACACATTGGCATTCTTGTTTGTAGACTAACACCACATGTTTTAAGCACTAGTACCAAAGTTAAAGTTTAATTTTGCAAATTAACCACTATAAGAAAAGAGTGTCCAAATTGACTAACTATGTCCAAATTGAAAAAAAAAATCCATGTTGACAAGTCCAAATTAACAAAAAAAAATGTCCAAACTAACACTATTTCCTTGTGATAAATTATTTTTTATTCAATTTGTACCATTTTCAAAGTAGTGATATTGTATTAGGTAGATCACACATAGTTCTCTATTTTTATGATATAAAACTTAATTTTACTATAAAAAATTTACTATGAATTTTATATTAAATGACCAAATTGGTCTAGTTTTCCTTTCTTACATGTTGCTTCTATAATCAAGAAATCCTAAACAGCTTTATGCATTTCACTTCACCAAAGTTTTTATCAACTTACAGGGTGATTGCAAGAATGACATGCACTACATTTTGTCCCCCTCACCTTGTGCGGCTTGTTTTTTGCTTGTAACTTTTGCAAAAGAAGTCATATTGACTTGTCCTTTTAGAGTAATGTGAACATGCAAGTTATTGACGTTCAATGATTTTTTGGTGTTTTTTTAAATTATTTTGCTATTTTTAAGCAACTCCAAATGGGTGTCTACCTTGGCCATTTTGGGGTTTTTAGTACTATTTTGGGTCCAAAAAAGCTTTGGTAGGGCTATAAATCAAGGATGTTGTTTGTGGAGCATGCTTACATGCATTGGTAGAAGGGTTTTGCAAAATTATAAATTCCATGGCATCTACATTGTCTCAAAGTGGGCATCCTATCTCCCTTCATTGGCAAAATACAAAGAAATTCCTCAGCAACGCAATTGTACCATATGAATGAGTTCAAAGGATTCTCAAATGGCCAGTTTTTATCTTATTTTTTTGAATTATATTACTATTTTCTAAAAAGCAAGAAAGAAATTGGCTTTTTAAGGTGATTTTGTTTTGCGCATAACTTTTAGAATAAAAAATTTCTAGGTCTGAATTTTCACAAGTATGCTATTTTAAGTGCTTTGCAAATTTTCCGTATTTTATTTTATTTTTAAAAAAATTATTCCAAAAGCTCGGTAGTACTATTAGTACTACCAGTACTAAGGGTGTTTGAGACAAAACAGAGAGGTCATTCTTGCAACTACCCTACAGTTCTATTTTGCGTAGGTGAAAAAATACTTTCTCTCTCTTATATATTCCTTGTTAACTCCTAAAGGACAAAGCGTGCTGCTACAACCAGTAAAATACCAAGTGTTTTTCTTGTATTTGAACTAGATTCACACCTTTACTACATTTGAGATCCACAAAGAAGTTGGAGAATAGATCAAAATCGTTCTAGAGAGCTATTGGAAATTTCAAATTAAAACTTCTTTTTGGTAGCAAATGCCAATTATATAGCAGCATATATACTATGCCCTATGGTCCTTTAAGGGTTAAACTATACATTTGCAAGATGTGAATTCATCTATACTTACAATTTTTGTCATGTTATACACATATTCACAACAAAAAAGAAAGTCCATGGTCAAAGGCCATTCTATTATGTACAAAAATTGGTATAGAATTAGACTATTGTCAAAAAGATATTGCTTCAAGGAATACAAAATTTGTATGTTATAAATTATTTAAAACCTAAGTTTTAAGTCATTTTCAGTAAGCAATACTTCTAGTTTAACCCCTAAAAGCTCAGGCCTTAGTGTCCTTTTAAGGGACAAAATGGATTTTGGACAAGTTTATTCTATTAGGATCTTTGATCAATTTCTTTGAGTTCTATTTCTAAAGTAGAGTTTTGCAAGGGCTACATGGAGGTACAATTTTTGTTGAAATGAAGGTTACAGTTCAAAAGTCACTAGTATTTTATGAGCTTTGTTTTCTTCTCATAACAATTTGGGTAGACCATTTCTATTGACTTCTCCCAAAAACAAACAATGAAGGCATGACCCTTCACTGGAGTACATTCAAAGCAATAGTGTACTAGATAAAAACAATTTTTGTTTATGATAAATACTGTAGCATTTGAATTGCAATAGCAACTAGAGATTAGGTTTATTTTTCAACTCTTTTTCTATGGTTATCAATGAAGGTAAATTCCCTTCATCTATTGTTTGGATTTCTATAATCCAAAATTTTCCCTCAGATATTTGGTTTGCAAAAAATCCAAGGTAGTGTGAATTTCAAGCACAATCATGTTTGCAATGCAGGGCCAAGTAGGATGAGTTCCATGTCTCTGTTGGCCTTGAAAATTTGTGGAATTCTGCCTAACATGATTTGGAGCATGTTGGACTACTCTCTACAACACTCATGTTGCAAACAATTTTCACAACATGTGGTCAAAGGAGTTTGAGAATTTTAGGCAAAGGTCAAAAAAAACTTATTATTCTAATTTCAAATGATCATATCTCTCAATTTGTAAGGTCAAATGTCATGAAATTTTTATTGTGGTTGTTGGCATAAGTCTAATGTAAGATTCTATGGTTAGATTTGTAGAAGAAAAAAAAAAGTCATGGGATCAAATGTCTGAAAATGGCAGTTTTGAGTGTTTTTTGAGAAAAAATAGGCTAGGGCATTTAAGGGTTAAACCTTTGCAACTCAAGCTCACTAGTACTATTGGGTCATATTTCTAGGGCCATTTTCTGACTTCTTGTCATTCAAGCCATTTTGGCCTAAAATCCAATATCAAATTGATCTTAACATCAACTAATGAAACAAAACCTTGTTAACGTTAGTTTCTGATTCAATTTCAAAATCTAGAAACTCCTTAATTTTGAAAACATTTTGCAATTGCAGTATGTATCACTAGTCCACTACATGTAAAACATTGAGAATTTTATCCAATTAAATTTACAATTGTTTCATAAACTTGACATTTTGCTATAGTTGTTTTTGCAAGTTCCCTCTAGGAAATATGCTCTTTTTTGTAACAAATTCAAAAAATGGACCTAATTACTACCAAAGCAACTTGAATGCAAAGGCCTCTGTTTATATGCATCATGAGTACAATCTATGAGATTGATGATTTTATTATGTAAAAACCAATGCTACCATATAAATGATTTCGATTTTTGTACTTTGCTCTAATAACACTAACTTGTGCTAAGTCAAGAAGTAAGTGACTCTCCAAAGCCCACTAAGGAGGAATTTCACTTCTTTTTTTTTTATGAAATCAACATACTATGGATTATAGAGTTTAAACTTTATCTTATATACACAAATTCAAGAGGCCAAAATCTTGAGGATATCTTGGGAGCAAGCACCTCAACTAGAGAGTAGGTTGAGCACATTGCATAATAAAGGTTGTGCCTCCAATTTAACTTTTTAAGGGGCGGCAAAAGCTTGTGGCCAAAATTCACACTACAAGCATGAAGGTGGGAAAGGTATGCCACCCCTTCACACTAATTAAGCAACAAAAATAGTCTACATTAGTGCAAAGGGTCCTTGCACAAACTCAAGGTTGCACTAATTGAAATAACTTGTGCAATCAAGTGCCATGTCTCTAATTCATAAATGAACCATTTCATTTCAAACATTGGCATATGGAGTCCACCAATTAGACCAATAAATGTTACCAAATTGGTGCATCTACTACTCTAGATTCCACAAAACATTTTAATAAGGAGGTGAAAGTTGCATTTGACTTGACGTTCTTGAATCAACTAGATTTAACTTCAACAAACACATAGAATTGATTGTGACATCAAGACTCCTTGATGTGCTTGTCTCCATTCTTTTTATGCAATACAATTCATAATAAATTCCTACTACGCAAAAGACAATTCCACTACAAAATGGTAGTTACACTCTAATGCTAAAATTAATTAATGAAAAATCACTTCATTATTAGTTTTAGCATGCGCTTTTGGAATGTTCAGGTGCAATTATAACATCAAAGTCTTCAATCTATACTACATGATGGTTCTATGGCTTATAGGGGATTTTTAATTTAATTTTATATTTTATTTATTATATTTGTATACATATATTTTGGATAGATTTCTTTATCTCTAACAAATCTTCATTGTTTTGTTTTTTGAAATTACTTTTGATTTTTGTGTTATAATCAAATATTAAAATGAATCTAATAAAAGCATAGTTTTTACTCATAGATTTTGATAATTTTGGAGTTTGTTGTTTATCTTCTTGGTTCAATCGTTGGGTTCAAAAATTGTGCTCTATGAATTCTTCATTTAGACTTTTGTTCTTTTATGTTGCAAAGTTTACATCTATCTCAAATTATTTCTCTTAATTTTCACATTTCCTGAAATGTTTGCCATTTAATGTTAGTTGCCTTTCAATTGTCAATGGTAGTTGTATGTAGAAAATATTGTAATGCAAGAGGCCACAATTATGTGTTTCCCTCTTAATGGACAAGTTATGACCACTAGCTCTCCTTTCTATGGGCATGTACCTTCCAATGGGTTATCCAAAACAAACCATTAACAAATATTAAAACAAAATGAACAAGCATTTTGCAAAGAAAATAGAGTTATATAAGAAAGAGGTGGAGAGCATTTTGAATTCTATGGTCTTCATTTGCTATTATATGTCATCCATATTCACAATGGAGCATAAGTTTCATACTCATGGCATGTGTAATCATGCAAAATATAATTGTAGAAAAGAAAAAGCATTTATATTTAGAGCTCATTAGTAGGAAAGACAGAATCATTACAATGTGGTTTAGTGTTTCATCAATTACAACATGAAACTATCCAAATGGACAATATTAACAAACTTTACATTACAAAATAACTTCTATACAAATTTGCAATTTCCAAAAAAAATTACACAAAGTATAAACTAAATCAACTTTGTGTGATATGCAAAATGCTGAATGTATGTCTCTAAATCTAGTTTCAAGAACATTCAAAACATGCAAGACAATAAATGACTTCCTCAATCGCCAAAACAAATTCTAGTACAAATTCAATGTAACCTACATTTCATACCTTGCACTCACAATCTTTCAAACTTCCAAACTATTAAAAAAAAAAACTCCAATCTTTACATCATGTGTACTCCTACCCAATTTAGTATTCTAATTTATTGATCCACAATACCTACAACCAGAAGGCTTCTTTGAAATAAAATGCTATGCAAATTTGTCATCAAATCACAAAAAACTTGTGTAATATTTGCAAATGTAGTTCAAAATGACTATTCATTGTCTTCAAAGGTCTCCGCCTTTAAGCTGAGTCAATAATTGTGAGCTTGAGGTTGCAAGCTCACACACTATAGCCATTCTTTGGGAGAAAGCATCAAGATAAAACCAACAACAAATGCAAACGAGAGAAAATCAACAACACTAAACACCAAAAGGAAAAACAATTGTGGTTGTCATAGCATATAAATAGCAAGACCTTGCCTTCATCACACATGTTGGAATTATATCATTCCCAACTAGAGCTCAAAACTCAATCCAAATTGTGAAGGACCTAAACTATAGTGAACCATGTGGAATGCCCAACGCACATCCACATTATTATTTTATAATAACAACTAAAAGACCAAATAAATCAAATAACCTCTTCAATAAAGAGGTAGCCACTTGACTAAACACACCAACCGCAACCTTCCATTTCCTCACATTCTATGAATATTTTCTAGTCAAGTAAGCCACTTAAGATAGGAACACCCATAAGCGGTAGTTTAAGGGTTTTGAACATGATGACTATTAATAAACATCTGGCAAATTATAAGATCCTATTAGGAACAAAAACATAATGAGTTTGCACTTTTGATTGTATTATTTGGATAATGTGAGAATAAGTTGTGAATTTACAAAGAGCAAACTGCCATTGCACCCATAAGCAACACTAAGATTTTATGTTCACATGTTGTACATCCTTGTAACTACATCTATTTACTTCCACAGATTTTCCAAAATTTTGAAGGTGACGGTTATGAAGACACTAACGCTTATGGGTGTTCCTACCTTATACCAAATTTGGAACGACAAAGACCTATTTCCAAGCCTTCCTCATTCCCATGCCCTACACACCCAACCAAAACTAACCAACTCATATACGACGTCTAGTCAAGTTCAATCGTTATTTAGAAAAGCGTTAGTCTATAAACTCCAATTTTTTATTAATAAAAAATTAACACGTCTACAGACACTTGTACAAAGCTACTACCTGTAACTTCAAAATACATGAGAAAGTCCAAATTCTTTTTCCTGTTGATCTCCGCTTGGAAAAGTCGATTACTGCTACTCTAAGAATAGACATGAACACCTGCTGTCAGACGAAAGTTAATTTCTTAAAGAAAGGGGCGAACCCTTGTGAGCATTAAGTTTCCTTAGGAACTCTGCTCCATCATAAAGTTCAGTAGCACTCCTGCAGCGTGCCCTCCCTCAAAGAGAATGGTGTGGAATATTCCACATTCATTTTTAGCTATGGGGACACTTGGTTGTATTTGTGAGAGAGTTTATGAAAAAGAGGCTCAATTTAATGCACATACGTCAATGTGTGGGTTAGCCATGTCAGAAAAAAATTCGTTTCTGGTACATCCCTACATTGCAGGGCACTTACTTGCTCCCGTTAAGGATTTAATCTGAAAAAGTATTTATAGGTACAAGCCCTTGTACCATGTACGGGTCAAATCTTCAGTAAAAAAGTAGAACTTGCATGACATAGTCATGTTTTAACAGATAATCGCTGTGTCTAAATATGTGTAAACTAGGAGTATCAGCTTTCATAGTATAGGTCTGCTGGGTACATACAAAAGTATTTGTAGCCCGAAACATGCAGGACTTTTATATCATGTATAATAATCAGAGAGAAGAAGATAGATATATGTATATGGAACAAACTCAGCTTACAGCATGCATCAGAGAAGTTCTGAAGTAAGGACGTGTACTGAAGCAGAATAATACAATGTCTTGTGTACTAGTTGCAAATAGTTATTCTAAGCAACCCAATTTTTTCTGTCACTGTCTAAGCAAACCTGGTGAGGATTTAACTGGTCAATCCTAAGTCAATATAATAGAGAACTCGATTTACAATCTGTAGGTATGCGCCCTAGTTCAGACCACGAGTATTCTCAGGTAATGACCGGATACCAAGGTCAATACTTTTTGGTAGTAAATAACCGTCCTTTTCTCTCGTACAGGCATCTTATTATTGCCCAGCCATCGTGTATAATATCACGAGCAAACACATGCTGATGTATAGAGCAGCCATTCAAATTTTTGATGCTGGGTATGATCAAGGTGGAGCCAAGAATTTTTTCATCAGCATGCTATGTGAATCGATAGGCTACTTAGTCTATAGAGCCTCAGATGAGTGTTTAATACTCATTCGTAGGGAAAGACATGCCAGAATGTTTGTAGTTTGCTTGGCTTAAAAGCAGACGATCCTCATAGCTTATAAAAAAGCCGAGTAATGTTGATTGCTTAGAAAGACTAGGTATTGTTAATAGCTTAGAAAATCAAGTACCATCGCTTGCTTAGGAACAGAGGGTTCACCTTTTGTGAAAATCAGATCCTCTTTTAAGAAAGTGTTTTACACTCAGTTTCAGTTTTCAAGCTTGCTCAACGTAAACAGACTCAGTTTTTCAAGCGAAAAGCTAATCTGGCACAGGCAAAGACACTTTTATTTTCGAGAGTAGGAGTACTTTTTCAGATCAAGCCTAATTTTGTTAATAAGGAGCTCCTTCCAAGTAGGTTACTCAATACACGGAGAAAACGAGGTTGGAGTATATCGGACATGGAACCTTACAATTTGGCATGTAATTCGTATGCATAAGGTATAAAGAAATCAAAACCAAATATTTTGAATGGGATTGCAAGGGTCAGATAAATCTCACAAACTATTTTCCGGCCGTTTCTGAAGCAAGGTTCAAGAACAACAGGCATGAGGAAATGAAATGACAAAGGTATAGAAGTTGGAAGAGAGCTTGGAAAGTCGCCAAATTCTCCAAGAGGTAATGGACCTTACCTGTGCCCATCCCAAAAACCTAAACAATCCAATGTTAGGTTAGTGAGGTGCAATGGGTGTCAACAGTCCATTAGGCGTGTTATTGCCTTCACAAGGAGAAGAAGATATGACAAGCAACAAGCAACCAACAAAAAAAACCTCCAATGAAAAGAACCTGAGTAGCACTTTGTGAAGAGGCCATGCTGTTAAGTTAATTAAAAATAGAGTTCTGCAGTCCAGCTCTGCGCGCTTCCAGACTTGGAGTCAGTACGTCCGTGCGAGCTTGCCTTTGTGCAGAAAGTAATCCAGCTACAGCGCTGTATACTTTGCTTAGTATAGTGAGAACAATACTACAGCCAGGTTTGTAACGCAACAGACGCAAGTGCGTGACTGCAGGTATGGGCAGAGGCTGCAGCAAAAGGTGCGAGAGAACTCGGGATTACCAGTAACCGCAGGTGTCAGTGCCCTGAGCCAACTCTTAATTGCCTTTTTTGAAAGCCAGATATGGTTAATCTTTTAGCTTTATCAGCCCTGTGGAATCCCAGGCAGCGTTCCCAGAATTGGGTTTGGGTTTTTAGCCAAATGGCTATAACCATGGGTAGAAAGGAGCTAGTAATGCAATATGGAAGGAAAATGGTAAAATCACAGTAGCTAATTCTGTCACGAACAAAAATGTAGAAATTGGATTTTTTTTTTTTCTAAAGTAGTGTACAACTTACTAACTTGAAGGAAATTGTGGAGCTTATTGATGGCTACTTTTGGTTAATCAATTTGTTGGGAATTGCTAACCAATTTTGGAAAATGTAAAATATTGACAATTGTGGTGTAAAATTTCAAATGTTCTAAGACAAACATTTTAACAAATATTGTGTCACTACTTTGGAAGTTGAAATCAATTTGCGTAGCAAGATTACCCACTTTGCAGCATTAGTGATTTGCACAATAACAAAGATAAGCCACGTCAGTATTGGTTAGGATTGACAAAAGTAATGTGAAGTTGCAATTGCACCCGCCTTAAACTTTGTGCTCCAAAATTCCTTGCAAGTTCAAATAAAATCTAGTGGAGGTTGTTGAAGTTAAGGTTCAACCTTAGAAATGTAAAGCATGCTTAATCTCTACTACAATTCAACTGCGCATGCGTGCATTCCATGCAATTGAACCTAAAATGCACAATAACAAGCAATGGAGCATTGGGCCACACAATTCTATGAACAATGGCAAGTACGCAAGTAAAGAGCTTTCACAATTTGGTGGTGATTGCCATGAATGAGAGGGCCAAAGAAGACATTGGAGGCATTGCGTCGCTGCAAGTTTGCAACAAAGATCAATGCCTAAACAAGTAAACCACTAAACCTAAACTCCATTAGTTCAACTAATCCCTTTACTAACTTCAACTTGCTTTATTTGCATAAGAACAAAGTGGAGGTTGCAATTTGGACGGTGGAGATGTTACTATGGCTGCAATATGTGCATGCTCAAGATAGCTAAGGAGCTACTTTTGTGAAGTTGATGGAGGGGATGGATGTTAATTATGAAGCAAGAAGAAATAGCAAACCACTATTCAACATTTTCTAGGTGCAATTTCTTGCTCAAATCTCCATTTTTTTCAAAATTTTCCCCATACAAATTTAGCGCACGATTTAATTTTGTAAAAATCCAACTAAATTTAGCCAGTTTAGGGAACACTGATCCCAAGTGAACTGGACGCCCTGAGTATTTAAGGTAAAAAGTAATTTTTGGAAATCAAATGCTGGTTCATTAGTTAGGTAATGGAACCTTCATTGCTATAAAAGCTCAAGCTGAGCTTAAGCACCGCATAAATAGCAGTGAGCTTTTTTTATACATAGCTATGTAATATGCCCCATAGCCGAATTGCTCAATAGGGGTCTTTTTACAAAAAGTTCTCGGAATAAATCCCAGAGACTTTGTTTCAAAAAAGTATCTCTCATATCAAAGCTACTAATATAGGATTTCCTTTGAAACAATCTAATATTGAATGAACATTAGATTTATAACTTTTACCAAACTTTTTAGTCATGTTTTTACCGCGACTATTTGTTTATGGCATATCCACTTTTATGGTAGCTCCATCAATCTATTTAGAGTTATGGTCATTGAAAGCCCTCCTTTATAGTGTAGTATAAAGGTCTCACAAGGTGTGCAATAAGCAACTTCTATCCGACCATAGTAAGATATATTCTTTTTATCAAAAAAGACAACCAAGGTTGTTTTAGCAATGGTTTCAAACACAAGGAAGGAGTTTATAGCACAAATAGTGTCTATTCCAACATAGTAAACAGTCAATGCCTTTATTTAACTCTTTTTCTATAACCAAGACTCTTGTCAAGATCTTGTCAAAGAGCTAGGCTACTATACTATTCTTATATCATGATTTTCATCTTGACAAGGGGTCTAGTGACTACCACTTGTATAGAAATCTTAAAAAAGAAAAAAAGCTGTTTTTCTTGATACATCCCGAGCAAAAAGCTGGGCACTTATCAAAGCTTTTTAAAGGCTCACATAAATTATTTTACTGGTATAAGCTTATCATTTTCAAAGCTTTGAGTAAAATATACTAATCTGTAAGCTTTTATTATCTCGAGCATTTCAAAGTTGCAGTATTATCCTATCCCAAAAGTATGCAGCTTTATTTCTTCGTCCAGAAATACTTTTGTGTATGTAAAGTCTCAAATGTAGCAATTACTAACTCATTGCTGTATACGTATTGTATACTGACAGAGTGTCGCATGTATAGTATCTTTTGTATGTCAACCTAATACTACTGTATTTGGAGAGAAGCTCGATATCACTTATCAGCTAGTTCTTTTTTGGAAAGAAGATTAGTAACCACATACTCTGCTAATGCAGTTGACCTCAGATGCTTAGTGAAGCATAAGCTTGAGTGCTAAAGCATTGGTCCGAATGTTTAAAGCTTTAACCAAGATGTAAGAAACTCTAATTATAT
Organism: Ulota crispa; assembly: GCA_963920765.1. Classification (NCBI taxonomy): domain Eukaryota; kingdom Viridiplantae; phylum Streptophyta; class Bryopsida; order Orthotrichales; family Orthotrichaceae; genus Ulota; species Ulota crispa. The sequence continues at coordinate 15,248,263 of OY987249.1, read as the reverse complement.
GCGTTTCTTTCATAAGTCTTTTATTGCCAGAACATGTAAGGAATACTTCTGGTATTTTTTTCGAGCTATCAGAGTATACATGTAAAGGTATATCTCTGATAAAAGAACAAGCACAAAGCTAAGGGTATAGACAATTCATGTCTCTTTTCTAATTATCAGAGGATCCCTTGTCTTTGGTATATCTCAGCTTTTAGTTTTAGGGTTTTAGCAATCTTTTATTCTGAATTTGAGATTAGTTCCCTTTGTTTGGACTCTGAAAAATCAGGCTGTAAGTAAAAGCCTTGCTCCGGATGCATCAAGCATTAATCCGAGAGTTGAAAGATCAGATTAAACATTTAGCATACATACGTATTCTGCTAGTGAGAGTATACTAGGTGACCTATCGGTCTTTTTTTCCGACTATACATATCAAAGTTGCCTTTTTGAAAACAGAACATATATTTGCAAAGGTATAACAACTCCGTACAGCTTTTCTAACAGATTGTTTCAGAAACTTTGTTTCTTCAAGAAATCACCTCATATCCATTCCTAAGTAAGCAATCATCTCCAAAAAAAAACAAGGTTTTTAGGGAGAGAAAGAATAGCTTAGTGGTAGTAGTAGTGTGAAGCTTGGATTTGCCAATCAAACCAAGAGGCTATAATCCTCACTTGTGCCTATCCCACTCATTCCAACAATCCAATGTTAGTAGAGAGAGAATGCAACAGGTGTCTACAGATTATAGCGGTTGTTATCCCCTTTACAAGGATAATTGAAAAAAACAAAACAACAAGCACTACTCCAAGCAACCTTAAATGAAAACAGAACTTGTGAAGACAAGGGTTGTGATGAGGTCATGTTTGCCAAATAGCTTTCGCAAGAAAATTTGAGTTCCGTAGCAAGGAACCAAGAGCCACTCCCTTACTCCGAGAGTATGTAATTAGAGTATAATACTCAAAGTATTGTAATGCATCAGTGCAGCTGCATAGCAAGGAATAGCCTTATGCGCCAGCCTTATGCGCTAGTACAGAGCGTGTAAGCAACAGTGCACAGCAGTGTGTCAGTGCTCATGAGAAGAGCAACGTGCAAAGCAGAGTCAGGTTTAGGGTGAGCTCTCATCTCGCGGGAGGCAGCCCCCCAAATTTTTTTTTTAAAAACTCGAGCCCTAGCCTTTTAATGGTCGCGCATAGGGTCCTAGTCCTTATGTCTCAAAGCCGGCCGCTTGTATTGGATACGATCCATTCAGTAAAGCTAGCAACTACTGTATCTTGCTATTGCACAAAATTTACATATATATATATATATATATATATATATATATATATATATATATATATATATATATATATATATATATATATATAACAAAGTATTGAAATGATAAAGACCTGTTGCTAGTTTAGGTAATGTAGTATAATATCATCCTTCTATTGCTATTTTTGTTGTTCATGCTAATTGAAAACTCATTGGAAGTCAACAAAGGTATTTTCCATAATACGTATGGATATAGTTTTGTATTCTATATCCTATATTAAGATGCTCACTTAGGCTCTTAGGGCTAAGTATGTCAAGTCTACTCAAGGTTTTTCTTGGTATTCTTGCAAGAAAGGTTCCCTATTGTATAGGGAGACAAGTTATATATGTCATTCTAGCGCCACATGAGGTCGTTTTGAATGCATTTGTCCATCTCACAAGGTCTAGGCTATTGTGTTACTATTTAGGGTTAGGCCATTGTGTTACTATTTAGAGTAGACATATGACTCTTCTAATCATTAGGTATATTGACACATACTACCAAAGTCAAGGCTTAGTAGGTTAACGTAAAACTATTAAGGTTCTTTTAGCTATATATATGTGTATATACTGATTTCTGTGCTAAGTCAAGCATTGGAGCTCAATACTTGCAAACGAATCATAAAAAAGATAAAATATTAAAGTATTAATTTGGTTTTTCCTTTTTCTTTTTGGTCAGAATGAAGTTCGTGGATGATACCCGAAGAGAGGGAAAGGCAGCCTCTCTTCAGGCTACTGAATGTTATGATGAGCACATCTTAACAACATTCTCCTTTCCATGACTACCAAACACTGCAACTCCTTACGGAGAACACCCTTTTGGACAATGCCACGTGTCAAAGAAGCAAACATGAGACAACTCAAGGTAGGAATAACGCACCTTCTTGCACACACCTTCCGCTCTTCCAAGCTTTGTGAAGGTGAGGATCAGCAGGTGTGTCAAGTACACGAAACCAATAACATAGTCATGCAAGATAATTTCACCAACGTTTGCAGCTCCCTTGCTAGATTTTGCAACAGCAGTCTAAACTTGTTGCACAATAGCACTCACATTCAGGATGCGTTAGCCTGAAAAATAATTTCCTCTGATCAAAAATGAAAAAAAATGGCTCGCCTAACGAGTCATTTAGGAACAAGAGCAGCTGCTTGTGCAAGGAGGCTCAAAGGCTTGGGCATCAATTGCTCACAAGAATCCAACAGATCCACCAAACCCTTGGCTTGCAATGCAGCAGCCCCACTACATATAGTTTCCATCCTGCTCTTCACGCTACTCCGCGCCATTGCTGTCAAAACATGAGCGTAACGATGCACGGGCCAGCACAGATCGTAATTAACGCTCACTTCAACATTGGCTAACATTTCCGGCGAGTAGGAGGCATCGAAGACTGTCACCAATACGCCTCGTCTCTCTTTCCTGTCATCACAGCAATTAAGATAAACCATAGTAAAATAGATGTAGTGAACATGTCACGATGGAAGGAACAGGGGTTCTCAGTAAAACTAGACTCTTTCAGAAACCTCAATACAACATCGTAAAGAGAATCATCTCCAAAATCCATAGAGAGGTCACAACATATATGGCCTCCCTACGAATGATGAAAACTATTCCCTTCATGACTACAACTCTTGGAACAGTTCATGACCATGTTGAAAATGAGCAGAACAGGTCTAGATCCTAGCAAACCACTATTCAGAAACCCTGAAACCAAATCAACAGTTGTGCTCACGAAGGAATTGGAGAGAGCGCATGCTTAGGAAAATTTGCAACGAGGACGTCAAATCAGTTCCAGGAGTCGTCGAGGCACAAAACATTGCAGAACAGCAGACCTAAACTTAGATAACTGTACCAGACCCGGTTGTCCTGTAGTGAATGGGCGTCAAAGAGATGATCACGAACATTCCCAAAAAGGATATGTACCTGGGCGCAGTGGCTAATTCGCCAGGGAAATGTGGGACAAATTTATGATTTCGAAGGAGCTCCTTCATTAGAGGATATTGCTCCTTCCCCTTCACCACGAAAAGCAAATCTCCTGTTATTTCGTTGCTGTCCAGATTTGTCCGTAATTGCGCCAGCATCTTGTTCATCTGGAACAACAATAACATTGGCCAGGCATGAGAACAGCCAGAAATGACACTGAAAAAAACAACAGCTTCATGCCACTGCCTCCCCAGCTTCACCGTTCAAAACTAGCCACAGATAGTCAACAACTCCGACACTCGAACATTCGTGCAAGCTAAAATAAAAATTATGTCGGTAGGGTCCAAATCTAGTCCACAACACGACCTCACCCTGGTCACAATCAAACACAAATTACTGCGTCCTAAAAGTACTGTAGCGAATTCAAGCGCTGGAAGAATTTTCAAAACTGGTTGTTTTTAAAAAATGTGCACTTCAAGAGTAGTCCATGACCTAAGTTATGAGTACTCTTGATATGGTATCAATAACGTTATTATGATACAATAATGACTGACAGCAGAACGAAATCGACTTCAAACAATGTGGCAGAGGATTCCAAACAAAATGTCGACACGAGGTTCATGAAAAATCATCTTTGATAACTTGGCTTCCTCCGTTGTCACGACATGACTGACTGCTTGATATAAACGCCGCAAGTGCCACATTCTTCTCTGTTATAGCTCGGACAATTGGGTGCTGCAGCCAATTGCCAGTAGCGCTGACCACGTCCGCTGGAAATTTTTTGCTCAGGATACCAATCTGTACGCCCTTCTGAAGTTGCTGGCGGATGCTGTCTAGGTACTCTCTGCAGCCTCCATTGATCATGTCATCTAGACCATCCACGACCTGTGCCATAGAAGCTCTCGCTAAAATTAGTCTACTTGGTAGGTTGACATTGGCCATCTTGACGACGGAGTTGCTCATCAATACCCTCCAGATTGCTTAAACCAGGTCGCTCTCAAGAGAGGCGAAGTATTTTATAACGAACACAGATGAGATCTGCCCTATTAAAGGCTGAACATGAAAACAAAGAACTCCGTTGCAAATGTGCCCTTCTAATGCTTAAACTCAAGTTCAATCAGAGAGTTCAACCCCTACAGGGTCATAAATTCACGGTTTTACAATGGCCAATTATGTCATGGAAGATGTAATTTGGAGGGGGGCAAGTTCTATTATAATAGAATCAGTGAAGAACATTCCACGTGCTTGTATATAAATGAACAGCATTGATCAGAAGGAAGTCCACGTATGATCTAGTCAAAGATACCACAACAACATGAGGGCCACTTTGGGCTTCGTGCTACTTTGAGGTGTAAGAGAATCTACCTAACATAAGCTGGTGCTTGGAGCTCTCAGTAGATAAAAGAAAGCAGGATAGATGAATGACAGAATTAGAAGGCTACACGTACCACGTATGAGACAGCTGAAAGACTCAGAGCACGGACAGAGAGCAGCTGGCAAAGATGCTCAGGCGTTGCTATCACGATTTCTGGTGTCTGCATAGCAAGCCTGATTCCCAAATCCCAACATATGAATCTCATGCAACGTCATACCCTGCACTTTCCAGCCCAGGTAACCAAAAACTCTGTCACTCAGTCACACAAACCAATCCTAGTACATAGCATAACTACAAAAGAATCTGTGTCTGCAAGACTACCGTGCCATCTCCTTCCACCACTAAATCTCAATTCACAACAGGCAGGTACCCATTAACTTGGTGCTCAACGGATGCATCAGAGTGCAGGCTAATCGAATGGATGTTCAAAACTTTCTTGAGGGGTTTGCAAATCTCACGGACCTGCAGACAAGAAACACGGACAAGTTGCAAAGCATGTTATCGTCATAATTTATGACAATAGCAATGCAATCTAAGCAACATGTGACTAAATCCAAAATTGACAGCACCTGTAGATATCCACACTTTTGAAATGAGCAGCAAAATGAACGAGTGCCATGCTGAAACAAAAGATCCACAGAACCTGCACTTTCAAGGGACATGCCCATCTACCAATGAGAGACCTCCAAGTGGAAGTGGCAAAATCTGGAGGAAAGCAGATCTACATAGAATGAGCAAGCTAAAAGCAGAAGCTACGTTAAGAGCGGCAGCTGCTAACCTGTGATAGGCTCTATCACCTACTTCATGTTGTAGCTGCAATATAGATATACTTTATTCTGTGTTAGAGACAGGGGCTCAGTTTTCGAGGGGCAACAAATACTGTACATCAAATCTTATTCTAACATTCTTCACTGTGGATACAGATTAGGTTTGACGCAGTGCCTCCGACCCTATGGTCCAGAGCAAATGGATTCACTCTAATCACCTTAACTCCTAAAGGACTGTCCCTTCAGGAGACAGGTGGGAGTTCGGGCATCTACCTTTGGATAAGCTACTTTGTGTGTTATTCTGAAACTTTTATCAAAGGTGGGGAATTCATAGATTTGTTCGGGCATCTAATATTTTCCTCATTTGGACAATTATTGAAGAAGTTACACAAGAATTTCTGAAAATTTGGGGAGGATTGCCCGCCTGGGCAGCACAAAAACTTCTTTAAATTATTATTATTTTAAATTAAAAATTGAAATTGATTCTTTAGATTTTTTTATAGATGAGAAGCTTTAAATCATTCAATTTTAGTCAATGAGATTAAAGTTATGAGGAGTTTTTGTTTGTGGGCAGCTATGGATTCTCTACACTAAAATAAACTTTGGAGTCCATTATTTTACTCAATTTTCATTATTTTGGAAAAAATTAAACTAAAGGAAGTAGATTGTTTATCACAACATTTTGACCATTAAAATTTGCAATTTTCATTTTAATAATTAAATCCTAAACATTTAGTGATTTGGCTCATTCTCTACTTCTTTTTACTTACTAATTTTTCCCATTTGTTTTATAGTTCCAATTGATCTAAAAATTCTCCCACACATAGCTAACTTGATTTCACACATGGGAAAATAAAGCGCAAAGTTGCGGAGAGAAATTTTTTTGTTACAAGAGTGATCAAAGGCTTTTGAAAATTTGGGGCAGCATGAGAAAAAACTTTTCTTTTCACTTTAGATGTAAATATCTCACTCATCTCCATTTGGAATGACCTGATTTTTCCTCCACAAGTACCTAATCCAGTCTAGGGCAAAATCCAACGATTGGATTTCCCAAATTTAAAAAAAAAAACATTCTTACTAACCCCCCAAAAGTGGCAATTTTGAGTGATTTTCACCAAAAAAATGGCTCAATCCTTTTGGGATTAACCCTTGAACGACCCAAAAGCCCTTTGCGGCCATATGTATGGTCATATGCATAGACGTATTTGAGCTACTTTGAGGGCTTTTCAAACTTTTTTATGCACCCACCATCATACAACCCTTCAATATGTATGGTTGTAACACTTAATTTTCAGCTGATTCAAATTTTTGAATATTGGTTGCAACCATATTTGGTACCGTAGCTCTAGAGCCCAAGGGCCCTTCAAGGGTTAAACTCCAAGATAGAGATGTGATTCACAAACACGGCAAGAGTAAGAAACTTATAGAGTGTGCTTGATCCTTTGAGTTTACTAGAATTAAAGCCATAGGATCATGCGTTGAACCATGCAATCTCCGTTGAACAGCAACATGAGGAGCAGCCCCAACCACATACAATGCCATATTCATTTGGAAGACCAAATTTCCAAGTTGTACTTCACCTTAACCCCTAAATCCTTGGGACCTTTATTTTGTCAAAAGACACTCAAAATTGCCATTTCTATTGCAAAGAGTAAAAAACTTTCAAAATTGAACATTTTGCATATCTAACCATAGGATCTCGTACTAGACTAGTATAAGAATGTAGAATCAAAAATTCAAAAACTTTTGCCGCAAAGATTGCAAGATATATGCATTCAAAGAGTAAAAAGCAGACTTTTCTGCACCTTGCATGACTAGACTATTTGACTTTGAACTTTTTTACCTTAAAATTTTTGCACCACAGATTTTTGAGGTTTATTTTTGTATGGTGGGAAATTGAGTTGAGAATCTTTGGAAAAAAATCAAAACAAAAAATACTTAATTTTCATTCTTAAAAAAAACATTAGGTAGAAGAAGGTATGAGATTGAACAAAAACTTAAATTGTTAATAAACTTGCAATGGAATTGAAACTCAATAATCCCAATGGTGAGATTGTTCTAGCAAGCAAACTTCACCCTCTCCAACAATTTTTTTTGAAAAAAAGTTAAATTTGCATTCAAAAATGAAGTTTATAAGTTATTTTTTCAAGAAGATGCTTGAGGTGCCCAAAAAACAAGATTGTCCATAACTTTCTCATAACTAGTCCAAATGGAATGCATCAAAGCTTCAGATTTAGAAAAAACTATAACCTATGACATGAAAAACAAAATTAAAAAAATTCAAGTTTTTGTAAATTTTTTTTGTTGCCCAATTTGCATAAATTTTTGCTTATATGGGCATAAATTTTGCTTTTGGGCATTGATTGGAATACAAATTATATTCCTCAAAAGCTAATGTGTTTTTCTATCTTCAAAAAAAGTTTCAAAAAATCAAGACAAAATTTGAGGTTGTAGGTACTTGCCCAAAATCCCATTTTCCCCCCAAGGGGACACTCAAGGATTTAGGGGTTAACCTCTAAATGCCAGCGGTACCAAATTTTGGTGTTTGCAATACTCTGAAGTTAAATAAACCTAACTAAGTTACTATTTTTAGTATTTTACATTTTGGATTTATTCTTTGTGAAATCTAATTTTAGGATCAACAATTTGATTCTAAAAATGATCAATTATGAGTTTTTTATTCAAGCTTTTGTGCAAGGGTCTTGACTTTCTCTAGAGTTGAGAGTTCTCAGAAATGAGCCTCAAATACACTAGATCTTGAAGAAAACTTTACACTAAAAATTCATATGAAAAAATTGTAGAAAAGATTTTGAAAAGCTATAAAGTGATTGTAGTTATGTATGTTATTTCCATTAACCTTATATTTTTTTGATGGTCATTTTTTAGATCCAACATGTGAAAAGAGGATTCAAAGGCTTCAAGTCATTTTGGTAGTTCTAACACCCTCATGATGAAACATTATAATCTTTCAATCCATTAGTGATATTGTTGTGTTTTCTTTTCTTGTGTGACCTCTAACATATTTAGTTTGAATTTGTATGGTTACAATTCAAAAGAACTTGAACACCATAGTCATTAATCTAGGAAAACAAGTGTCCCACTTTGCACTCCACCTTAAACCTAAAAAATTACCTTAAACTAGATTTGAAGGTATTAGATTTAGTCTGAGCCAATAAGATTTTTTCCCTCGCAAATGCCTCCTCTTAGGTGAGGACACGTGTACAAAAAAATGATGCGAGCTAGGTTTGAGGATACCTCCTCAAACTTTCACCTCAAAGTTTGCAAGTCCCAAAATGTACAGTTTTTCCCAAATTAACGTATAGGGTGATCTTGATACAGCTTATTAAAATGATGTATTTTCATTCAATTTGTAGCAAATTCCTAAAAGCCTAGAAAAGGCCTTAGGTATACAAGGATTAAACCCATTTTTTCTCCTTAAACCATTTAAACGCCAAATTTGAAGGTATCAAATTTAGTCTGAGCCATTGAGATTTGTCCCTTGCAAATTCCTCCTCTCAGATGAAGGCACATGTACCAAAAAAACGCTACTGAAACCTAGAGCTTGGTTTAAGGTGATCACCTTAAACCTACACCAAATAGTGCACTTAGGTTGCCCCAGACTCTATGTTGACCATGCTTGGATTTCACATGGTTTATAACTTGAACGTTGTTAATTTATTTTTTCGCAGCTTTGTAGTGGTTGCAAGGCTCTTTAAAATAAAATAAAAATTGCAATACTTAGTGATGGAAATCATTTTTACAACAATAAAGGAGTAAGATATGAGAATTAGGATGAGGCAACCTAAATGTAATACTTGGTGTAGTTTATTCCCAAAATGGGCGTTTCTTCCCAAATTAACAAATATGACATGTTATTCGACATAATTGTTTTTTTTTTTTTTTTTGGGCGACAGAGCGCATCTCTGTCCTGGAGGGAAGAAAATAGAGTGGGCACAACTGGCAGCTGGTCGCCAGGAAAAAAACCGTGATTACGCCTAGATGCACGGAGTTTTACAACTACTTCCCAGCACGCCAGCTCCTCGTGCACATCCCTGCCACCATCGCTGCTCAAACTCACCAACACCTGTCGAACTGGAGGAACTGCCATCAGAATCTCTCCCTTCACAAACAGTTGCAGCTGCCGATTGAAAAGCACGGCCAGCAACACTCATGCCCCATTCACCGGGACGTCCACTCGCAGGTGATCACTGTGCTAAGATGAGTCACACGGAATCTCATTCTCATTGGTAAGGTGCGTGACAGGAATGTGTATGAACAGAAAAATACAATCAAAAACTAAAAGCACAAGGAAGTTTCAAAACCCCACCACCAAGAAGGTCCCACATCATTATTACCACCTTTTGAGGTCATACATGGAACCTTCTTATTAGTTGCTTGAAATGAGAGAATGAGTCATGAGAGAACTTGTTTTACTGATGCATTCTAAATATGTTTGAGAAACTCCTTTCAAACCCATATTGATGGACCCAGATGAGGAAAGAAGACAAAAAGATTCTCACCCAAACACATCCAACTGTGCAATGGGAATATATCTTCAGTTCTTGAAGGCAGCTAACTTACTTAGCGCGCATTACCAGGTCACCCCCACCTCATCTCCCTAATTTTATCAATTTTCTGTAGAGTTACGTCTGCCTATCGGCTCAGGAACGCGGGACTGTGCAGGGCTGCAGCCTGCAGGCCCTTCATTTTGGGCGCTCTGGTGCCAGATTGGACCACCTAGATTTAATGACACTTGCCATGAGCCACAGAATTGAGCATCGCGACAGAGTACTGCTCGAGTGCGCGCCGGATGAAAGCATTTCAAATATTTCGCCAGATTTAGAAGAGATACGACCCAAAATCACTATATACTGTGGTATGTGGATCACAACATATTTGACAAGTACTAGGGCATCTCCACTGCTGGCCTGAACACGCCCAAAGTGGATGGAAACTGTTGAGGCCCCTCTCAAGACACTTAATATGTCCTATTGTTTCTAGCAAGGGCCTGTCAAGGCACTATTTGTCCTAAGCTTAGTGAACATCTATTCTCTATTTTTCTACTTTTCTTGATCAGTGGATAATTGATTATTTAAGGGGTGTGTTGGAGTGCAATGCCACCTTTTTGAAAAGCATGGGTGGAGATCAAGGGGCTTGAGGGCCGGCCAAAATAGATGGAAAACTTTGAAAGAGCCTGGATTGGTGGAGATGCTCTTACTAATTTAAACTTTAGTTGAGGATTTAAATACTTCAAAACAATGTTATTTCTAAGAGCATCTCCATGGTTCCAGGCACTTTCAAGGTTTTCCATATGTTTTGGGCAACCCTCAAGCTCCTTGATCTCCACCCATGCTCTTCAAAAGGATGGCCTTGCACTCCAATATGCCTTATAGATAATCATTTGACCCCTTATCAAGAAGAGGATAAAGTGCACTAAACTTAGGATGAATAGTGGGGAACAATATTGGCTTGAAGGACCTTGCTAAAAACTTGCTAGAAACGATAGGATACAATGTCAAGAGAGGGGTTTGAGAAGGCCCACAACACTTTTCATTCACTTTGAGCATGTTAGAGTCATTGGTGGAGATACTCTAAATACTTCAAAAGCACACTCAAACTTCTTTGCACCCCAAGCTTTGAGGTTTGTGCACTTGTTTGTTGTAGGAATTTACAACACCAAACAAAATTACTACGGACCACAATAATTATGAACCCACAACATATGATGCTTTTAGTGTAATGATTTCTATCCAAAATACACATGACTTTGTACAAAATTATGAAGTTAGAGCGTGTCTTGAGTTGTCCTTGTCCCAAATGTCCCATGCAAGTTAGCCTAATGACATGTCCAAAGGAACCCCAATGACTTGCCTTCCTTATGACAACTCAATCTCAGCAATACATTATGGATGAAAAGTTTGCTCTTATTCTTTTGTTTAGAAGAAGTGATGAAACAAAATCTTGAGCTAAGGTTGCAAGCTCCTTACACTGGTCAGCAAGAGATTTCCACCTTATGTTCGAAAAACCAAATATCTCCTTGGGGTGCCGTGAATTTCCAAGGCTCACAAAAGCTAGCTTTTACAGTAGGATCTGTAACCAACAAGGTTTTCATTGTTGCTACTAAAATTTACAATTTGTTTTATTGCACGAGTTTATTTGTCCATAATGAGTATGCAACACCTAAACAATGATCAAGATGACTCATTTTTAATCATTGCTTAACCATCGTGGGCACAACATTTATTCTCTTGTTCACATCCTACAAAGAGACCATTTTTTGTACGAAAGAGGTGGGATAGTGAAACTGGTGTCTCTAAAGACAACCCAAAAGACAGCCTGACATGCTCTTAGTACAATAGCCTTCTTTATTTTTATTTTTTTGGTTTCCTATTCTAGCTTTCTTTGAAATATGCAAAAAGGGGCTATGCGGTCGGGAGTCATTTTGGTGCAATCCTTGCGGCCACTAAAGGAATGTTCACACATGGTGTTTGGAGGGGTATCAACAATAGGGGTAGTCAGGGCTCTTTCTTGAGTGAGTATGAAGAATGAGAATGCAAATGTGCCGCGTTGCTAGTGGCTGCTGGAGCTTGTAGTTGGCTTAGCATGCTAAACTTCTTGGAGCTCCATTATTCTCCTCTAGAAGTGAAGAATGGAGTGGAGAATGAGTTAGCGTGTGAACCTTTTACCATGGTTTGCTTGTTTGCCTTGCCTCTGAATTGCTTTTCATCCTAACTCTTTTTACTCCTCCAATCGCTAACCATGCTGCCTTTCTCTAAGTAAACCATTCTCCATTCTCCACTCTCCATCACACACAAATGGGGTGTCAGAGTTCATCTTCATGATGAACGAACTCTTATTAGCTCTTGCTTTCACTCAACCAATTCTCAATCTCCATTCTCTTCTCATTCTCCGAGAAGCCATGACTACCCGTAATATGAATGCAATCTAAAGAAAGGTGTGTCCAAATGCATCCAAATGCATCTATCTTTTCTTCACTACTACCACTCTTCACACCAAGTGTGAACACACCCTAATCTAAAGAAAGTCATCCGAGTTGTCAGCAAAGAAATTTGCCAGCTAGATGTGAATTTGCACCAACTCGGCAGAAAAAAAGTAAAATTCCTGATCAAGCAAGTCCGAGGCTTCGAGAGCTGTTGCGAAACCGCATTCTTTGCCGAGTGAGCGTGGACTTCTATGGATTTGCTGGTAATTCTGGCTCATCGATGGAGGCGGCCCCGAGCAGGTGGTCAGCCGTTACTTTTGCAGAAGTTGCAATAAATCTAGTACCTTGATTTTTTCGGTTTGTTGTCTCAATATAGTGATTCAGGTTACGAAGGTTAAAGTTTAACACCTGATCGCTCAAAGTTATTTTAGGATTTAGGAGAAAATGGGGTGTAATGATCATCACAATTTGGAAAATTACATTCAGAAATAGTGATCGTAGGATTTGAAAAAGGACTAGCTTCTCTGCTGATGTGGACTAGCCTTGACTATTTTCACTGTACAAATTAAGAGAAAAAATGAGATAAAGTTGTGGGCCCCAACGACAGGATCCTGTTGCTGGGGCGATTAAGGATTAATAAACCAAGGTGGATTCCTAGGAGGACACCTGACAAAATTCTAGGTTTCCTTCCGCTAACTTTTGATCTATTGTCCACTATTTTTGCACTCACTCTAGAAATGAATGCACTCACTCTAGAAATGAATGCACGCACTCTAGAAATGAATGATATCTTGTTTTTTTTTGTCATTTTTGGATTAGAGTTCGTGGGTTTTAACTACTATTGAACAACTTGGGCCGATCTCACGTTCCAACATCCCGCATTTGGTAACTAGATGTGTGGCTCCTCCACTTTTGGCTCTGGCATGATTTTGCAATAGCTCGGCTCGATGTACTGCACATACGGCTCGGTTTACTGCACAGATGTCAATGTGGGGCCAGGGTGGAATATCTCTAATATTTTATAAGTTATTTTCTAAACAAGTGTAAAAGTAATAATTTGTCCCCTGTTTTGGTATTATTCCAAGGTATCATTCTTCATGGTTTTAAGCTCTCTTTACATTAGAAGTGAGAAGGTGTGAAGAAAATCCATCATGGGTCATGGTTTGTCCTTGAAAGGTCAGCTTTTGGAGGTAAAAGCAAGATTTCAATTTTTGGAGAATTTTGAGAGATTTCCTCCACTGCTTGTCGTTCCCTTTGGATTTTCTCCAATGTTGAGGGGACAATGCAGCACTCATTTGCCAAACATTTAAACCTTGGATACAAGCTATTGGTTGTAATGTAAATTGAGAAGGGGTCTTGAAATTAAGTTTTACTTTTTAAAGCATATTTCCTAAATTCAAAAACAAAAATGTTAGTAAGGATATTGGCCAAATTATCCTCCGGAACTATAGTCAAACCCATCTTTTTAGGTGGGCCTAACTATAATTTGAGGGGTACCCAAAATTGTGCACTTTCATTGCCACTAAGGATAAAAGAGTTGTTTCACTTCATTTTTCTTTTTCTTATCCTTTGGAAGAAAATTTCCAATGTAAAACCACATTGCTTGATCTTCTCACTTTTTGTAGTTTTCAGTGGCTAAAATTTTGCTCTCCATGACTTCTCACCTCTAGTGTAAAGAGGGTCTTAGATATAAATAAGGTCTTTGAATTCAAATGTGATTTCAATATTCCATAATTCAATCTCTTGATAGAAAAAACATGTAAAACAGGTGAAAATTATAGCTTTCCACCCTAACCCCACATTGGTGTGTATACAGTAAACCACGCCCTGCACATACATGTTTGTGGGGCCAGGGTGGAAAAGCTCCATTTTCCTTCCAAGTAACGGTAAATTTAAGAATCTGTCCCTAGTTCGAAGGTCGTCAGTTTTATCACCTTTTGAGGTTTCAGATTGAAATAGGGTCTCTGTATCCAAGTAAGAATTCAAAATTCCTGATTTCAATCTTTTCATGGTAAATTCCTAAACTCTTAAATTTATTGGCTTGGTTGAGCCCAATAGAGCCTTCGATGATTACCAAGTAAAACCATAATAAGTAATGGTACATTTCTGACCGAGCTTGAGATTTGAGAAGCCTCGCACTGAGCTTCATTGGGACCGCCAGCATTGCCAATTATAAGTTTGGGGCATAGTGATGTGATTTGTGAGTGTCAACTATGAAAAATGACGGCAGATCATGGCCATGGTGTGTTAGATAATGGCCACTAAAAATGAATTGAAATGATCGTTTGGAATAAATGTAAGAAAAGTCTCAAAGCAACCTTGTATAGGTGACCATTTAAGCGAATAAACATTCAAGATTTATTGTTATAAGAATTGCAATGAATGTTCACCATTAGTTAAGCTACAAAGGCCAAGTATAGCATGATGTGTAGACAATGCTTCAACATTATGCACGTTAAATGTTTTTGTTGAATACTTTAAAATAGGCATATTTTGTTCAGCTTACTAATATAATTTTCTTGTCTATAGTTTTTCATTGTGTGAGAAGTATTGACATTCTAAATATGATTATGAAGAGAATTGTTGACTAAGGTTTCCTTCAAGTGTCTTATCACTTCATGACCAATATTCAAAATAACTGACTAGCCAATGAAGTAAATAGATTTGCTCAAACTTTTCTTTTCAAAATTATGATTCCTATTCGTATTAGGGAACTTTCATGTCTTGAAAAAACTCCCACTCAAAGAACCACGTATTGGGGAATAATAAGAATAGCATGTTTATGACTTGTGGATGATTGTATAAGATCTTTTTGGTTCACTAACCTTGGTATGCCTCATCAGTCATCATCCTATTATAGATCTTTCTCATCATTTTTAATGTCTTATTATTTTTAAAACATCCAATTTCATCCATCCAATGTTTGTAAGAAATTATATCACTTTTTTGTAGCATTTGAAAAGGAATTTTTAGTTTTGATCTACTAATAATGTTCTTTGAAATATCACATGTGTATTGCAAAATCTTTGCAAACATGAAACTACATGAGATATAAACACAAATGAGTTTTAGTTTGACAAGGTTTGTTTCCAAGGTTTTGAGGTTGTTACACAATTGTGCAAATAATGAGAGTGAAAATGCATGGGAATTTTTGAACTAGTAACTTTCACACTCAAGATTTGTGAAGGGAAAATACAAAATATGCCCCTTAATTCTTTCAAAATATCAAACATATCCCTATATTAATTGAAATATCAAATATACCCTTGATGTTGTGTAGGAATATCAATTATACCCCTATATATCTTTGAGAATATCTCTAATATCCCTAGCTTTTTGTGCCTCTTTAGTGCAATTTTTTTTAAATATCAAAATGACAACAAATGTTACCATATAATCTCTACAATGGTTTTGACCACAATAAAAGTACATGCAAACACCCTATATAGAGTTTAAAGAGCTTGCTTCCAAAATTTGGCTTACATTCAACTTACTTTTAATTTTTACTTTTCATTATCATTTAAGTACTTACAAAAGTTTACAAACTAATGTACAAAAGAGTTCAAAATACTTATTATAATTCAAATAAAACAAGGGTATATTTAATATTTCATAATAATTGAGGATCTTAAAGAACAAAGGGTATAATTGATATTCCTACACAAAGCCAGGCATATTTTTAATATTTCAAAAATTATAGGGGAGTATTTTATATTTTGAGAGAATTGAGAGATGTTTTTGATATTACCCAATTTTCAAACTGAGAGCGTGCAGATTTAGAGGGTCCATGGATTTGAAAATGGTACTTTCATGCCCCATTCTCATTGGGACATTTACTAGTACTTTGTTAGCTGTGATCACTGTTCTAAGATGAGTCATACAGAATTTCATTCTCATTGGCAAGATGTGTCAGAGGAATGTGCATGAATAAAAATATATATGCAAAGACTAAAAGCACAATAAAGTTTCAAAACCTCACCACCAAGACCCGGGTGGATCACTTAGCGCATTTTCGAAATGACTTGTGACATAATATAGCAAATGATTTATTCACTGGAGATAAAATTTATAAAAAACTTACAAGTAAATTAGGAAGCACTCAAATTGATAAAAGTAGTATAAATAATATAGGTATCTATTTATAGTGGTGCATTGATTTTTTGTAAAAGTAATGTAGGGGTTGACTAAGTAATGTAGGGGTTGACTACTAGTTTTACAGTACCATCAGGTATCCTATGTATACCAAGCTTGGTCCAAGGTATTTAGTATGGTGCGTGGTATACTATGTGTTGGATGAAAAGTTGAAGCCACTTGGATGAATGGTTAATGAGGGACATTTTTTTCTCCAAGTAGTACCTGTAAGGATTTGCACATTACAATTTTAGGGTTCCAACCTTACCATTTCACAAAAATTGGTTGCTGACTCCATGTCGCCTCCAAAGACTTTGTTTTCATGTGTGCAAGAGAGCATATGGACATTGTTGTTCAATTTTGTTGTGTGAGGGTTCTTTTCTAGAAAAATGGCTTTACCTAAGCTCTCTATGTTCTTGTTGCAGAAAAAAAAATTGTCCAAGGTTATTAACCACTACATTTGAAATATAAATAATATAGTGTGGAAAAAAATGGGAGTATCTAGGTCTTATAAGTAATTATAAGGTGTCACTAAATAGGCTCATAACCCAAATTATGTAATTAAAAGGACCATTTTATTCATGCCCGGGAGGGAAATAGCCCCCTAAAAATTACCCCCTTGTTGCACGGGGGATACCCAAATATACAAAGAGTGATCTACCCAAGCACCAAAAAGGTCCCACATCATTATTACCACCTTTTGAGGTCATACATGGAACCTTCTCATTAGTTGCTTGAAATGGGAGAATGCGTCATATAGGGTCCGGGAAATATTTGAGATTTTTTGGTAGATTTCCTTCAATATCTATATTGAATCGGTTTATCAAGAAACTCTTTTGGATATTTTCTCTATTTCATACTATAAGTAAATTTTTAAAGATTTTTGACCGGTTTTTAGCTGAAGTTTATAAATTGCAAACGGTTTTTTCTCATTTCAATTGGCTAGCATTGAACTAACGGTCGGTTCTTCCTGGACCTTGGCGTCATATGAGAGAACTTGTTTTACTGATGCATTCTAAATACGTTTGAAGGCCCATTCCCATTGCACATGTGAATGTGTTTCTGTGAGAATCTTTGTCTTCTTCCCTAACACAGGTCCACCAACATGGGTTTGAAATGAGTTTCTCAAACGTATTTAGAATGCGTCAGTAAAACAAGTTCACTTGTATGATGCATTCCCCCATTTCAAGCAACTAATAAGGAGGTTCCATGTATGACCTCAAAAGGTGGTAGTAATGATGTGGGACCTTCTTGGTGATGGGGTTTTGAAACTTTCTTGTGCTTTTAGTTTTTACTTGTATATTTTTGTCCATGCACATTCCTCTCACGCATCTTGCCAATGAAAATGAGATTCTATATGACTCATCCTAGCACAGTGATCACAGCTGACGAACTATTGGTGGATGTCCCGGTGAGAATGGGGCATGAGAAACTCATTTCAAACCAATAGAGGGCTTCAAACTTAAACTTTTTCAGGTGACTCACGTTGCGATTCACCTCTATGAATTCACTAGTGAATCGTGACATGACTCACCTCTAGACTTCACTCCTAACGTGATTCACGTGAGGAGTGAATTTCAGAAACTCACTTTTGTGGCTTCTTGGGGCTTATGCACCTGCGTCCTCAAACCTCAAAATTTCTTTCGCAAAAACTTCCGCAAACTCACGGGTGCCTCAGACTTTGCACGTGCAAAGCAATGAAAACAATTCACTGATACGCGAAGATCCTGTGAGGTGAGAAGTTTGAAGGCTAGATTTCATGTTTGAATCCCGTAATGTTGGTGGACCCACATCAAAGAAAAAGACAAAAATATTCTCACCCAAGACGTCCAACTGTCCTATGAGAATGGGCCTTCAATGCATCCTCCGTCCAGCTTGAAGTACGGTCAAACCTTGGATCCCACACGACTTTCTTTAGAAGTGTTGAACCAGACGTAATGACGTGTCCCTTGAGAGACACTTCGGAAACAGATAGTAGGGCATCGCACATGACCATCCATAGGAGTGTAGGCCTGCGCACATGAAGCCAACGAGGGGCTCCGTCCAACCTCGAATGGGCCAGGGTGGGCCCCACCTCCAACTTGCTTTTTGGAGGGAACCAGGTTCGGTGAAATTAATACCCCCCCTCCCTCTTTGTACAGTTCCAAAATGAACTCCAAGTTTATGCTTTAACCCCTAAGCACCCCACAGGCCAAAATATGGCCTCTATAAATCAAACTTTTCTTAAAATCTGGTTCAAATTCGTATTGTACCTCCCAAAAAAGTGGTTTGGTTAAAGGTATGGTACTACTCTCATGCCGGGAAGTGGGCGATGGGGGTTTCACCACTTGTACAAGCACAGATTGTGCAAGTCAACCGTGACAATAGTACACTAAAACTTCATTCCAAGCGGTTTAGGGTTTAGATGCGAGGATAAAGACCATTGGCTATGGCCGGTTTAATACTATTAAGGTGTTTTGGCACACATGCCTTAGATTGGAAAAGGGTTTTACAGTTATACTATCGAGATTTGTGCCCTTGTGGAGGTCAAAATTGTATTCGTACCTCGTCTATCGTTCACCATGCTGTGTGAGCCTTGCAACTTTGGGCCTCTAAAAAAGCACCTTGCAGATGTCAAAACATTACCAGATTTGGCAACCAGCGAGATACTTGTAAATTGCACCCCATCTAAATTTCTTATAAAAGAGCCTCCTCTAAGGCATGAATTTTTGCATCCATAGCCATGGACTCCCCCAAAATTAGCCGGTTGCCACATAGTCTACTGTACTTTAACTTTTATAATCTTTGAAACGATGCAGTCAAAAGTTTTGCAAATTTCTAGTTGGGTGCATCAAGCACTCTTTTTGCTATTTCAACGGCGAATCCTTCTCAATCTAAGTTCCCAGCTTGGGGCGTGCAACTTTTACAAGCATGGTCACTCCTAACCTCAGTTTCTCAATTTTGCGCTGGGTGCTCAGGGGTTAACCCCTAAAGGACCAGACTCTTTTTTTTAGAAACATAGCAATTTTGGGCAGGTACTTGTGATTGGAGCTTTTCATATTTTAGGCTGAAATTTTAACAAAATGTGGGGACAAGGTTTATCTTTCATGCGCACTAAATTTCATGACATTTAGAGTTATGAGTAAAAAGTTATGGCCTAATATGTTGTTTTTTATGTTCATTGGGCAATTTGGGCAAATTTCATTTAATTTTTTTTTCAAAAAATTTTATTTAAAATCAGTTTAGGAGGTTTATGTGAATGTAGGAAGCTTTGAATTGTTCCGTTTTGATCAATGAGATAAAAGTTATGAGGATTTTTTGTTTGCGAGCAGTTATGGATTCTCTACTCTAAAATAAACTTTGAAGTCCTTTATTTTACTCAGTTTTCATTATTTTGGAAAAAAGAAAAAGAAAAACCAAAGGAAGTGGATTGTTATTGCAATGTTTTGACCATTAAAATTTGCAATTTTCATTTTAATAATTAAATTCTTAACAATTTAGTGATTTGACTCATTCTCTATGTCTTTTTACTTACTGATTTTGCTCATATGTTCTGTAGTTCTAATTGATTTGAAAATTCTCCCACACATAGCTAACTTGATTTCACACATGGGAAAAGTAAAGTGCAAAGTTGCATTGAGCAAATTTTTTGTTGTAAGAGCGGTCAAAGGCTTCTGAAAATTTGGCGCAACATGACAAAAATTTTTTTTTCTCTTTAGATGTAAATATCTCACTCATCTCCATCTAGAATGACCTGATTTTTTTTCCACAAGTATCTAATCTAGTCTAGGGCAAGATCTTACAGTTGGATTTCCCAAATCAATAAATAAAAATTACCTTCTTACTAACCCTCCAAAAATGGCAATTTTGAGTGATTTTCACTAAAAAATGGCTCAGTGCTTTAGGGGATAACTTGTACAAAATATTGAATTTTTTTGCAAGCCTTGGCTATTTGATTTAGTATAGAAATTACCATAATTTAGCGAGCATGTAGCTTCACCCAAATAACCACACTTGCACATGACATGTATGGGCCAAAAACATAGTAAAGAAGGTCATTTGGGCTTCATTAGACCCTAAAACTATGATTCACAAGAAAATTTCAACAAGCAGTCTTTGTATAAGAATGTCTATATGTTTAACCCCTAAATCCTTGGGACCTTTATTTTGTCAAAAGACACTCAAAATATCCATTTCTATTGCAAAGAGTAAAAAACTTTGAAAATTGGTTTTTATGCATATCTAACTGTAGGATCTTGTACTAGACTAGTATAAGAATGTGGAAACCAAAAATCAAAAACTTTAACTGCATAGATTGCAAGATATTTGAATTCAAATTGTAAAAAACAAACTTTTTTGCACCTTGCATGACTAGACTATTTGACTTTGAACTTTTTTAACTTAAAATTTTTGCAACACAAAGTTTTGAGGTTTTTTTTCCTTAAGGTGGGAAATTGAGTTGAGAATCTTTGAAAAAAATCAAACAAAAAATACTTAATATTCATTCTTAAACAAAACATTAGGTAGAAGAAGGTATGAGATTGAACAAAAACTTCCATTGTTAATAAGGAATTGAAACTCAATAATCCTGATGGTGAGATTGTTCTAGCAAGCAAACTTCACCCTTTCCAAAAATTATTTTTGAAAAAATGTTAAACTTCCATTCAAAAATGAAGTTTATAAGTTATTTTTTCAAGAAGATGCTTGAACTGCTTGAAAAACAAGATTATCCATAACTTTCTTATAACTAGTCCAAATGGAATGGATCAAAGCTTCAGATGTAGATAAAACTTTAACCTATGAGGAAAAGAACAAAAATAAAAAAATTCAAGTTTTCGTAAAAAAAATTTGCTGCCCAATTTGTATAAATTTTTGCTATCTAGGCATAACTTTTGCATTTGTGCATTGATTGGAATACAAATTATATTCCTCAAAAGCTAATGTGTTTTCCTATCTTCAAAAAAAGTTTTAAAAAATCAAGACAAAATTTGAGACTGTAGATATCTGCCCAAAATACCATTTGTCCCCCGAGGGGATACTCAGGGATTTAGGGGTTAACATACACAAGGAAGGAGGCCCTCCAAAGACACTTGCCTTGCACCAGCAACATATAGCATTCAGACCCTCACTTTATATGTAGCTTTTCTTTTCACCGGCCATTGCCCAAGGCCAATGGGAGGAAAAGGAGGGCATGGGCCATGGGGCTAGCTGCAAAGGTTAATGCCTTTAAAAGGCCAAATTAGCCAAATCTAAAATCTAATTTCTTTTTTTCTTAACCCCTAAATGTCTGAGGCCTTTTTTGGGTTTTTAGGAATTTGCTTCAAATTGAACAAAAAGGCAACATTTTAATAAGCTTTATCAAGTTCTTTAGAATTGTAACCATACAAGTTCAAACTAAATATATTAGAGGTCACACAAGAAAAGAAATCACAACAATATCACTAATAGATTGAAAGATTATAATGTTCAATCATGAGAGTGTTAGAACTACAAAATTGGCTTGAAGCCTTCGAATCCTCTTTTCACATGTTGGATCTAAAAAAATGACCATAAAAAAAATATAAGGTTAATGGAAATAACATACATAATCCCAATCACTTTATGGTTTTTCAAAATCTTTTCAACAATTTTTTCAAAAGAATTTTTAGTGTAAATTCTTCTTTGAGATCTTGTGTATTTGAGGCTCATTTCAAAAAGCTCTCAACACTAAAGAAAGTCAAGACCCTTGCACTAAAGCTTGAATAAAAAACTCATGATTGATCATTTTCAAAATCAGATTGTTGATCTTAAAATTAGATTTCACAAAGAATAAATCCAAAATGTAAACTACTAAAAATAGTAACTTGGTTAGGTTTATTGAACTTCAGAGTATTGCAAACACCAAAATTTGGTGCCGCAAGCATTTAGGGGTGATGTATACAATTTATGTATGCACTTCATGTACGCATCTTGCAAAAAGAATCAAACATGCAAAAAAAATCATATTTTGTTTCTTTGAGTTCTTTAGAAATTTGGATTCCATCTCCTCACGCAATACAATTATGGTCTCAACGTTTTAATCCTTCCAATTCTTTGAGCCATCTTCTTCATTTTCCTCCTTATCTTTCTTAATGTTTTTGTTTTGAGGCTTCTTTGCAGTTGCGGCTGTGGCAACGCCTCTTCTTTTTTTGGGTGCAACAGGAAGTAAAATGTGAACTTCATCATCTTCAACTTCTTTGGTGGCCTTCTTCTTGGAGTGCATTCACAATCAAAGGCAAAAGTGGAAAAATAGAAATTTCAAGAGGAGGTTCAAAAAATTATGAAATCCTAATACTACCTATATGCTATTATGCACTAGCTTGAAAGGGCTGAAAACATGAGCGTTGGCATTATGATACCTTTGCATTGCCTCAAATTCTTCACTAGAATCTCATCCACTCATTTTTAAAGATCCATTCATCATATCCTTCTTCTTAGGAGAAAGTCTTCCAACGACAACATCAATTTAGCAAATCCAAAAAAACTTAAAGACAAAGCTCTACAAGGAGAAAAGAGAAAGACAACAAGAAGAGAAAAGAAAATGAAATGAAAATGAGGCCAAAAGATCTGCTCAGATTTCCAAAAGATCGAACAAATCTAATTTGAGGAAATAAATAAATAAATGAAAATTTAATGAAATCTGACATTGGCCAAGCCAAAAAGTGCCCTCCCATTCTTGGTGCACCCAATTCATCAAGCTCGGGTCATGTCAAAAACTCCCTTTTTGAAAAAACAACATTCAATGCGCAGAAGTGGCCTAACTTCTTGGTATAAAGGAACTAGGCCAATTTCAACCTTTGGTCTAATCACAAGTGAGGATTTTAGGCCTTCCACACAACAAATTGACCGACCTCTAAGTATAAAGCAAACCTAATTTTTCAAAGCAACCTAAATGCAATATTCAATGTAGTGAGAGTAAAATATTTCCTTGAAAACTATCCTTAATTGCTGCTGCTCACAATAAATTTTCTACACAGTATTGTCTTCACATTACTCTCTCACATATCTTACAAAGATCTATGTCTATAAATTTGAATACCTGACATACACATTTGAAAACCTAAGCTCTATGTTGCTCTAGGTTCTTTTCAGCTATTGGAGGATCTAAGGTAGTACACTCAAAAACCGCCCATCTAAGGGCTCATCCCTCTTTTTCATGGTCTTCCGTGGATGGAAGGATTTTTAGTTCATTTTTTTGACAAAGAGAAATAGATGTTGAATGTAACACAAGTCGTTTTGTATTTTTTGAAGCATTTTTGAGTTACTTATGAATTCTCAAAGTGCATGTGTCATAGGTCCCTATTATTAACCTTAGACCTTCCAAGAACCGTGCACTTGCAAGTTGTGAAGAGATTTGAGGAAGCAAGGAGAATGATTGGCTCTTGCAATTAAAAACAAATTTTCTTCCATGCATTCAATGAGTTGTAAAAGGCTAATGTAAGATCCACTAGTGCACCATTTCACAGCAAGCTACTGGATGGTTTGAAATGAGCAAACAATTTTCAAGAGTACTACCTTACGTGTAAATTTTAGTGCAAATCCTCTTAAATTCATATAGTTCTATGATTTAAAACAAAATTTGTCATTGGTGTCTACAAATCAATTAAAGATGACAAGATACGGTTAATTCAGAAGCAACGCCATGGCGTTTGAAGTAATGTCCACTAAAAAGAGTTTGAAAGCATCTTTTCATCCATATTTAGTTGTTGATTTATCATGTTAGGTCAAGAGGAGTATCCCATTGAATTTGTAATCTTGCTAGTGTTTCTCTTTATGTATATGAAAAGTTAGTAAAAGAAACTGATCACAAAATATGCTATTTTTGTGTATTTTGGGAAGTTGTTGCTCCTTGCTCTAAATCTAAAATTTCTCCACAAAAATGATATTTTTTGAATTTGAGCCCAACTAACAAAATGAAGGTCATCTAATCTAATTTCTACTCCAATTTAAGTTTTGAAAATTTCCTAGTATTGAATATTTTTTTGCAATTTCAACTTTGAATGTATTCTCAATGTCTATTATTTTTGAATTATAGATGTCATGGAAATTGAGTTTAGACCATGATGTTTGTCATTGTAGTGTACACCAATGGTGAAATTTTCAGATTTTTTGAAATGATTTTCTATTTGATGTGAATTTTCTTCACTTCTTCTTCAAAAATTCTCCAAGAAAACAATTTTGTACACATTAAATCTATTTTTTTTGTGAATTATCCCTTAAAGGACCATTGCCCCTTTGGCAGACAAATGAGATTTTGGGCATGTACCTATGGCTAAATTACTTTGCGTGATTTTTTGAAACTTTTAATGAAGGTAAGAAATTCAAAGATCTATGTGGGATTGTAATTTTTTCTTCATTCCAACATTTATTGAAGAAGTTATGCATGAAAATCTAGAAAATGCTGCTCCTTGGGCAGCCAAAAATTTCTTTAAAAATTTCATTTTTTTCAAATAAAAATCTGAAATAGGTTCTTTAGACTTATATAGACATGGGGAGTTTTGAATCATTCAATTCTGATAGTTGAGATGAAAGCTATGAGGAGTTTTTGTTTACGGGCAATTATGGATTCTCTATTCTAAAATAAACTTTGGAGTTCTTTATTTTACTCAATTTTCATTGTTTTGGAAAAAAAGAAAAACCAAAGGATGTAGATTGTTTATCACAACATTTTGACCATTAGGATTTGCAATTTTCATTTTATTGATTAAATTCCTAACAATTTAGTGTTTTGACTCATTCTCTACTTCTTTTTACTTACTGATTTTGCCCATGTGTTGTGTAGTTCCAATTGATTTGAAAGTTCTCCCACACATACCTAACTTGGTCTCCTACTACAGGGAAAAAAACCTCAACTTTGCGTAGAGAATTTTTTTTGATATAGGTGTGGTCAACAGTTTCTGAAATTTTTGGATAGTATGAAAAAAACTTTTTTCTTCACTTCACATGTAAATATCTCTCTCCTTTTCATTTGGAATAAGCTCCATTTTTTCCCAAGTACCTCATAATGTCTAGAGCAAGATCTTATGGTTAGATTTCAGAAAATAAATGAATAAAATTCACCATTCCTTGCTTCCCCAAAAGTGGCAGTTTTTAGTGTTTTTCACAGAGGAAAGGACTTGGTCCTTTAGGGGTTATGGAAGAAATGTAGTTTCATCTCTGAAAAATAATTTTAAATTTTTTCATTAAAATCTAGTTGCTAAATGACAACAAGTAAAGTGATAGGCACTAAAGCTTAAAAGCACTAGTCATAGGTCTGTCATTTAGGGGTTAAGGTTCCAAACATAAATTATAGATGAAAGGATAAATAGAATAGCATGGTGATCATCATTCTTGAGATGCTATTGGAATTAGCAAAATTTGACTAGATTTGTTTGATAAGTGCAAAAAGAAGAATTCAAGTCTCGTTAGGTTAGCATGGATAAAGTTGTTCAAGGCTCTATGCAAAAGTCCACATGACAAGTGGGAGATAGTTGGTAGCAATTATAACTACAGTATGTGCACATTTGTTCATCAAATATAGTAGTGTTAGTTGATTTGATTGTAAAAAATAGTAAACTAAGTACAAAGTTGAGAGGAATTTGAAAGTCCACACTATAAGGGAAATTATGACCTAATTGACAAATATTTGACAAGATTTTGTCAACTCCTCTGTCAATTAGGAGACCCTGATTCAGACACCTGGTTGACAACTTTTTGTCAATTTTCTTATCATTTTGGTTATTGGACACATCATCAGGTAATAATTTATCAAGATTCTACCACGTGAGATCTAGAATCCATGCCACTATTCACTTTTACTTATTCCATTTTCTAAGGTAAGGCCATCTTCAATGCATTCACTGGGAATGGGGCGGGGCCGGGGACGGGGAAACATTGCTATTTTTTGACTAATGTATAATAAAAATATGAGATTACTATCATTGGAAGCATATACAAAAACTCGTCAAACAAATAAAATGACATATGGTATTGGAAATTGGACAGTCAAACTAATGCCCATTGAAAGAATAGCTCAAGGACAAACAACACGGCAAACCATGCCTAAAATATCTTCAATGCAAGAATTCAAATAATATCTTAAATTTCTTGAGGTCCAAGTAAGGAAAGAGGGTGACAAGTACCTAATTAACTAACCAATTCACCTTTTAATGTGTGATAAACAGAATTGCACATTATAAAAATAAAAAATTAAGATAATCGATATCTCTATTATCTTGTCAACATTTAATAGTTAAATTTTAGTTAGATATGAAGGCTTCTAGAACAATTTATAAGGTTTTGACATTTCAAAATAGAGACTTGATAGGATATTGGGGTGCAAGATTTTTTCTAGAGCCTCCAAATTTCTAGTTACTTGTCCCTAATGGTTGGGATGATATTAGAGTGTAATACTCATACATTTGAAAAGCTTGTTGAGGAGAAGGAAGGCGGAACAAAGAAAAGTGAGGTGTAATAAAAAAAATTAACATGGGTAAAAAATAAATAAAAATAAAATCTAAAAACTCAAACAAAAATTATATTTTTGTTGAAAAATATGTAGCACATGTTGGAGGATGTTCAACAATAGGACGTTGAAAATAGGTTGAAAATAGGGCACAAGTTCAAAAAACCTACCAATTTGAATTGTTTTCTTGTAACTTTTGTATGTAAATAATGAATGGAATTTACTTGAACTTTGAAAACATTTGTATATGTGTGATTAAGGAAAATAGCGCCTTCTTACAAAGAACTTTCTTTGCCACAGGTGTTTGCTTAAATATAAACCATCCTACCTTATACCAAGCAATTGGGTTTAATGTAAGGTGAAAAGTCTCCTTTTCAATCCTTCAAACTTTGGTCCAAGTTTTTCAAACGATGGAATCAAATCGCTTTCTGCCTTTATTTTTGGCTCTCATAAAGGAATACGAATTCAAATCACATGTTAAAAAATAATAAAGCCATCTAAACCTTAAAAACTGATGATAGAAATTGTAGTTATTGTGAATACACTAAAAACTACAAGTCAACAAAATCCAAACCACTAAAAAATGTCCTTGTTGAATTTTTTTACAAAAAAATTCATATTTCCTAGAGGGAACTTGCAAAAACAACCATTGCACGGAAAATGTCAATTTTATGAAATATTTGCAAGTTTGATTGGATAAAATAATGTTTTACCTGTAGTACGTGGACTGGTGATACATACAGCAATTGCAAGACGTTTTCAAAATTAAGGAGTTTCCAGATTTTGAAATTGAATTAGAAACTAAAGTTAACAAGCCTTTTTTTTTATTAGTTGATGTTAAAATCAATTTAACATCAGTTTTTAGGCCAAAATGGATTGAATGACAAGAAGTCAGAAAATGGCTCAAGAAACATCACCCAACAGTACTGGTGAGCTTGAGTTGCGAAGGTTTATCCCTAAACGCCCAAGCCTTTTTTTCTCAAAATACATTCAAAACTGCCATTTTCAGACTTTTGACCCAAAGTCAAAATTTTTTTTTTTTCTACAAATGTAATCATACTTGGTCTCACATTAGACTTATGCAAACAGCCATGGTAAGAATTTCATGACATTTGACCTAACATATTGAGAGATATGATCATTTAAAATTAGAATAATAAGTTTTTTGTCCTCTGCCCAAAATTCTCAGACCCCTTTGATCACATGTTGTGAAAATTGTTTACAACATGAGTGTTGTAGAGAGTAGCCCAACATTCTCTAAATCATGTTAGGCATACTTCCACAAGTATTCAAGGCCAATAGTGACATGGAACACACCCTACTTGACCTTGTATTGCAAGCATGTGCTTGAAATTCACTCTACATTGGGGTTTTTTGCAAACCAAATTTCTATGGGCTAATTTTGAAATATAGGAATCTAAACAATAGATTAAGGGACTTTACCTTCATTAACAGCCGCAAAACAAAATTGAAAAAAAAAGCCAAATCTCTAGTAGCTATTGCATTTCAAATGCTGTTATATTTATCATAAACAAAAATGTAATTATCTAGTACACTTTTGCCTTGGATGTACTCCAATGAATGGTCATGCCTTCATTGGTTGCTTTGGGAGAAGTCAATCAGAAAATAGTTTGCCCAAACTACCCTTGGAACATCTATAATGCATACAACACCAGTGACTTTTGAACTGTAACCCCAATTTCGATAAAAACTATATTCCCACATAGCCTTTGCAAAAATCTGCTTTAGAAATAGAATTCAAAGAAACTGATCAAAAATTCCAATAGAATAAGCCTCCCAAAATCCATTTTGTCCCCAGAAGAACAATGGGCTTTTGGGGTTATATTAGAAGTATTAATTATTGAAAACGACATAAAATTTTAGGTTTTAAATAATTTATAACATACAAATTTTGCTTTCCTTGCAGCATTATATTTTCAAAATTAACCTAACTTTATACCAAACTTTGTACAAAATAGAATGGCCTTTGACCGTGGACTTTCTTTGTCATTGTGAATGTGTATAAACTGACAACAATTGTAAGTATAGATTAATTTACAGCTTGCAATTGTACAGTTTAACAGGCAATATATGAGAGAGAGAAAGTACTTTTTCACCTACAAAAAATAGAACTGTGAGATGGTAAAAACATTGGTGAAGTAAAATGCACAAAGCAATTTAGGATTTCTTGATTACAGAAGCAACATGATGTAAGAGAGGGTGACTAGACCAATTTGGCCACTTAATATAAGATTTCTAGTACATTTTTTTATTACAATAAGGTTTTATACCATAAAATAAAAAAGATATGTGTGATTTGCTTAATACAATATCACTACTTTGAAAATGCTACAAACCGAATAAAACAATTTATCACAAGGGAATAGTGTCAATTTGAACATTTTTTTTGTTAATTTGGACTTGTTAACATGATTTTTTTTACAATTTAGACATAGTTAATCAATTGCACTTGACAATTTGGACTCGATATTCTTGTAGTGATTAATTTGCAAAATTAAGCTCTAAATTTGATTCTAGTGTTTACAACATGAGGTGTTAGTCTACAAACAAGAATGCCAATGTGTGATCATGAAATCAAATTAGACTTTTAGATTTGAATAATGATGAATATTTTGAGACATTGGCTCCTTTGAGTGTAGACCATTGACTTGGATTATTGTGATTTTAGAGCTTTGCATTGCCTATTGAAGGGTTTGTAAATGTGGAAAGGACGGAAACACTAATGTAGACCTAATTGTGTCCTTTGTAGCTGGTATAGCCATCAAGTAACATTGTGGCTGCTTCAATTCCAATGCAATCAACAAGTGTGAGTTTGAAAAGAATATTCATATATTTATATTTATTTGAAAAAAAAAGTGTAGTTGTCATGAGTTCCATTGCAGTAATCATAATGATATTATTGAACTATGAAGTCATAAACATCTATTGATAAAGTATTTCAAACTTTTGGAGTGGATAGACTACCTTCCCGTATCATCCATTTTCTGTAGAGATACTAGCCCTCAAATAAGAATGCAAACAAAACAATTTTAACTCAAAGTTATATTAATGACATATTAAACTACTTATGGACTATGTATGTTATCATAAATTTTTTTATGTTCAAGAACGTTTAGAAATCTCCTCATATTTTGATTGTACAATTATCATGGTTAGCATGTATTTTGAAATTTGAATATAACTCTTGATATTTTACAAGTGTCTTTCAATGTTTTGCAAATCACATTTGTTTTTGAGTTATTACTTATGGATTTTGGATAGTTCATATGTTGTTGAGTATAGCATACTAGAAGAAAATCACTCATTTTAGATCATGTATGTTTACATTTTAATCCTAATATGTAAGATTGCATGAGAATGAATGTAAAACAATCATGTCAAGGAATATTGTCTAGGGTGCTCATGAGTAAATACACTAGAGCCAATTCACTACAAAGTTTCTTGTATTCAACAAAAGGAGAATGCTAGACTGTGAGCAAGAATCCATGAGCAGAGAGTTGTAAGCAATGAGCCATGACTTGTGAGTTGTGATCCTAATTTTTTTGTCTAAATACTAAATTTCACTTATAATTGTGTACAAAAGGCCATATAATTGTGCATTCTAAACTTTTGTCTCTTTAAATAATGTTATTCTCTTTTTTCTTTTTTTTTTACTGATTTTGAGCTCAAAATTAGTTCTTCACTACAAGAAAAACTATTCAAATTGACCAAATGTGTCCAAATTGACAATGTTCCCTTGCAAGTTTGCATCCAAAATCTTGGATCACCACTCATGGTTCACCATTTTACCCTCACAAAATATTTTTTTCTTTAACAAAGAGCTTAGATGAGATAGTGGCCATTTAGTTATTAAATTTGATACAAATATGAGATAAACAAGAAATGCTTGAATTGGTTTGAAATTTTGTTTTTACTATAGATTCATTCAAGAATTTAGGAAAAGCTATTGCTTGGTCTTTATATTTGAAACGAAAAGTGTGGTTTATGACTTTATTTAAAAATGGGATTACTAGGAATATTTGATCGAGGAACCATGAGTAGATTTTGCATAAACTATATTGACCAAATTAATTGCTTGCCTATAGAATTGCAATTTTGATTTTAAATTTTATATCCTATATATGTATATTTTCAAACATATCTTCATTATGTCGTGCTCATTAAAAAATACTTTAACCCAAAAATCCAGGAGCTATATTGGCATCAAGAGAGTTCATAGCTCATTTCCGTTAAATAATAAGGTAGATTTTCACTACTTTTCAACACTCCAAAAAATAAAATGCTTTTTGGCAAATTAAACAGATTTAGATTAAAAAATTCAATAGGCAAACCAAAGTAATGTATTCGATACAATTAAAAAAAATCTGAAGTTACAATGATTGATCATGAGTTTTTGAAGTTCAGCAATCACTAGTAGTTTTTTCATTCCAAAAAAACTTTGATTGCCTATAAAATTGCATTTGCAAATGTCACAAAGAAAAATGTCATCTAACTATTAGGTTGCACAGTAATAATAACTGCATTTTTGAAAATGTCTTGCAAATCAAAATACATTGTAACAAAGTTTTTTTATGGCATTTTTGGCGGAACCTTCTTAGGGCGTCCTTCCATGCTTGATTGGGGATCGGTCAAAAGAGTACACAACAAAAAAAAATCCGATTGGTGCACATGGATGGAGTTTTTAGCTTATGTCTGTTAGGTGATTTTCCACTGGCCCATCGGTCACATCAGAGTTTCAATTTCTTGAATTTAGTTTCAATCATCGGTGAAGAGATGAACTCAAACTGTCTTTGTTTTAGTGCTTAATATTTTAACATGTAATTCCACGTAGGCAAGGGCTTTATTATTAAGGTCTTTTCCTTTGATTTTAAATAGTTTTTTTATTTTATTTTATTTATTTTGATCAAAGTTTGCCTCTACTTCGAGTTAGTTTAACCTATATAACCTACACACATAAATTTTAGCGTATTTTTTCATAACATATCTTGAAAAGATATTCATAAATCTACATGTATATTTGTATTGAAACATCGAATTAGAAAGTGAGAAATTTCAAGTACAAAGAATAGTTGGTTTGTACTTTTTACAAGGAAAATTTATCTATAACATTCTTAATCTATGAGTCCATTTTTAGTATCCTCTAATTTGACCTAAGGTACCTCATGATATTTTAGGTCCTTACCTTTTGATATTTTCAATTCTTTTTTAACTGATGTTTAAAAAGGACAATGCATTTTATTAATTCCTTTGAGCTATATTCTACCCTTTTGAGGGAACTTTTAGGCAATGAGATGGAAGATTTGAAAAATGATAGAAAGTCAATTGAATAAAATCTTTAAAATATTAGTTGAAATTTGAATGGGATTAAAATGTTCACATGAGAACTACAATAAGTTTGTGGTGTTTAAAAATTTTGGGCAAAGTGATTACAAGATGTGTTAATAATAATAATCTTCTCATTTCAATTCAAAATTGATGTTGTGTTCTTTGGACCAACTCAAGCATGATTTTTTACACAAATATACGGGCATAAAAATTCTTGAAAAGGTGGAGATTTTAAATATAATTATAATTACATGTATTTTACATTGATATATTGATAATCAACTATATCATTTTTTACAAAGTCTTGGTGTTCATGCTTGAATGTTCTAAACTTATAAGTTTGTAACCTTTATGAAGAATTATGAACACAAATTCCACAATATTTATTATTGTGCTCTTATTTATAAAACAATTGAATTGTCAAACAAACTAATATTTTTTATTTTCAAAACATCATGCTT
Source organism: Ulota crispa (assembly GCA_963920765.1). NCBI lineage: Eukaryota > Viridiplantae > Streptophyta > Bryopsida > Orthotrichales > Orthotrichaceae > Ulota > Ulota crispa. The sequence continues at coordinate 15,215,611 of OY987249.1, read as the reverse complement.
CTACTTTCATCTAAACCACAAAAATGTGCAATGAAAATTGGGGGTTTTGTCCTATAAATTTAGTTCACAATAATTTATTTCAAAAAATCTCTTCAAAACATTAGGAATGATTAGAGTTCTATAATTGAATTGATGAAATGTACATTCTAATATTTATAACACAATTTCACTTCCACTCTATATTTGTCACATTTTCCATGTGTGTTTCTTTTTAAATAAAGTATTCCTACATTATATTTATTATAACATTGAATTTTTGAATACATTTTTCCTTCAATATATTAATCATTGAATTATAAGTCCTAAGTTAGAAAGTTTGCAGTACATTTTAGTTTTACTCTCAGAATAACATGAATGGTATTTTTCACAAAATGCTTGATTGAATTTGTCATTCAAAAAATGTAAATCTTAGGTCATTTGAAAAGACATGTTTAACCCCTAAATGCCCAAGGCACACAATTTGGGTGTTTGCAAAACTTGATGATGAATAAAATCTTATCAAATCAGTGTTTTTGGTTTTTTTTTCAATATAATTATGTTGTGAAGTTTTTTTTCAACATCAAAAATCTGATTTTGAAAATGAATGTTGATGATTTTTCTACTCAAGATTTTGTACAAGGGTGTCCATTGCAATCTTGAGTTTTCTAGTGTTGGAAAATCTTGAAAATGAGCTTCAAATACACTAGAGCTTGGAGAAAAATCCACATTTGAAATCTATTTTAAAAAAAAGGAGCCGTAAATTGATTAAAATTAAACATGTAATGACCTCAAACCTCAAAAAATTTTGGTGATTAACTTTTTAGATTTAACATGTGAAATGAGGATTGGAAGACTTCAAGCTACTTTTGCAGTTTTAACACCCTCATGTTCAAACATTATAATATTTTGAACTATAAGTGGTATTGTTGAGTTTTCTTTTTTGATGTAATCTTTAACATGTTTAGTTTAACTTTGTATAGTTATAATTAGAAAAACTTGATGATATTAATGAAAAGATTGGTTGATTGTTTAGTTTCATGGGAATCCTAAGAAGCTCATTAAGATCTTGGGCATTTAGAGGTTGATAACAACTAAGTAACTAAATTTGTGCAATAATTTTTATGGAAAATTTTAAATTTTCATTAATTTTAAAAAATTTATAAAATTAAGAAGGATCATGTGAGAAGAGAACATGCTATACTTTACAAATATGGATTTTCTAAAAACCACTGAATGGGTGGAAGAGGGGTGCGTGACCTCCTAACCTTGTTCCACCCCCTTTGGATGGAAGTACCAAACAAGTAGATCGGTAGGTCTGACTTGGGGAAAACCACCCTTAGCCGGTACTAGATTTCCGCCCCCACCCTCCACCGATCAAGCATGGAAGGACGCACTTAGTGACATGTTGCACTAAGCAGAGACTATAAGGGCTTTAGGTGGGCCAAAATTGACTACAAAAAACAAAGTTGCTTTCATGCATGGTTGTGGAAGCATTCTTGAAGTTGTTGAGGTTCATGATTGGTGGCATTGCTAGTTTTGAGCTTTTTGCAAGGCTATTTGCATAAGTAAAGCATATACATGTAGATGTGAAATACAAACTCTCATTATTAGAACTATGTGCATTTAAAAAATGTATATCATCAAAATAAAGTTGTTTTTACCATGTTTACCAAAATAGTTTTTTTTTTTTTTCATTAAACGTGCATTTGAGGATGCAAAGTGTTGTCCTCTTCAATTTAGGCGTTGACATTGTGTATGGTGGTGTTAATCAAAACTATGTGATGCATTGTATTATGTGTGACACATTAGGCTTAACGTATATTTATAACTTAAATGCCAAAAAAATTGGTTGTATCATATCTTGATTTCAATCATCAACCATGATGCTCTTGTCTATTGAAACACGGACAACACATTACCAATTGCATAGAACATAACATGCAAAGTGTAAAATGAGGATAATTCAATAATATAAACAAAAATTGAACCTTGTTAAGTATTTTTGCCAATAAATCAATGACTAAAATAGTAGTTTTTGTTCCAACATAATTATATATTTTCTATATAGACCTAGAGCCATGCCAATGAGGAAGAACATAGCGCACATGTAGTTGCATTTACAACTTCAGCCTTTACATCTAGACCAATATTCATACAAAATTCATGTTGATTCACATGCAATGCACATGTGCAAATTAATACATTTTATGCCAGATGGCCTTCAAAATACATTGAACATAACCTAATTTAGAAAAACATTCAAAGACATTGTAACTAATAGTTAGTTGATTATGCATTTCAAACAACATAGAAATACAACCATTTAAATATGTCATAAAAAATCCTAATGCATCCACAACACTTCAATTTGCAACAAAAAGCCACTTTGGCAATTTTGCAGATCATATCCATCAACACTAAAAGTAGGATTTCACAACAAGGCACTACCAATTTAAAAGATTGATATCAATAAGCCATGGCTAATAACACAATATTCTTTAACTTGGGAAAAACCTAATTTTAGGACTTTTGAGTTTTACATCTTTAAAAGAGTTATTATTGGAAGATGCTATTTTATGAGTGTAAAATAACAAGCCATGAGCAGTGAGCCAAGATTTTTGAGCAAGAACCAATTCTAAGCTCAAAATCAATGGGAAAACTGAAAAATAACAAGTTTTTCAAGAGATGAAAGTTCAAATTGCACAATTAAAAGGTCCAATGTACACAATTATAGGTGAGATCAAAAGTTCTAGGCTTGTGGCTCATGGATCTTTGCTCATAGTATAGCATTCTCTAGTATTTACTAAATATTCTTTACAAAAAATGAAATCTATAAGTCCCAAATTTAGGTTTTTTTCCAAATTATGGAATATTGCATTTGATATGACTAGTGCCCTTGATTCTAGCCTTGATTTGTATAATATTCACATTTGCAAGAACCTTCAAGAACCTCATTCATATCAACAAAACATCACATGTTGGCATCATCCAACATATACACAATTTATACAACCTAGTTCTTTTGTTCCTATGGCCATCCATAAGTTATGAGCATTGTATGTAGTGTTGTCACCTCTTGCATATGTGTTAAGACTTCTTTTAAATTAGTGTGAAATTCACATATTCAACAAGCTACAAGTCCATTTCATTGCATGCAAAATCAATGATTCACATATGAAATAAAACTAAAAGTGCATGGAAATTAGGGTATCCTATTGTGCTCCTTTTGAACTTAGTTTTTGGGTGCAGAAAATCTTTAATTGTTTTAAAACATTCAAAACATGTCATTTGGAGATGAGTCTGAGATATTCCTTGGGTGTTCATTCTTTGAGAGAAATGTTGAATGCTTGTATAACAATTAGATAAATATGACAAAAACAAAGTGAAAGTTCTTGCTTGCAAGAACAAACTTTTGAGAAGGTGATAACAAATGACTTTCCTACCTACATCATCAATATGAAATTGCCTACGTTTTGTATTTCCTATGTGGCTTTGGAACTTCTTATTTTATTTTGCCTATCCTTGTGTTCTATTAGAAGTCATTGTCAATCCATCCTCCACTTGCAATCACAATATTCAAAATATGACACATCTCATTGATGTTTCAACTGGAATGATACATAGTTATTAGAGATTTAACTACCATTGCAACTTGGAATTATTTCATCACAAACCCTCTTTCATCACAATTTTCATCAACATTTTGATAAAAGAGGCTTGGAGATTACTTTTTTTTGCAAATTTAGCTTGATAGAAGTGCTAAAGACAAAGATCACATTTCAAAACTAGCAAGCACAATTCTCTATATGGTAGACATACTAGCATGATAAACAACATTGACATTTGCTACAATTGTATAAGAACACACAAAGTGTGAGCAAAGTACATTAAAAACTTCAAGGGCGCTCAACTAAGATTTACCCATTGCAAATTGCAAACAAACAATATACATGATGCAAACATAATTTTAGAACATGCACCGATTCAAAAGCCAAGCTCAATGTAAACCTTTAAGAATCTCTAAATCAAAAAGAAATTGGAACTACAATATCAGGCAAAGCCTAAAGTTCCATATTTGTAATTTGATTTCTATTGTGAGAATAATCCTAGCACAAAAAACTTGGATTCATACTAGAAACAAAAGTTGACTAATGCAAAGTAAGTTGGATTTGAGTGGAGAACTAAAGAGATTCACTCTTCACAGAAATCCTTCCTTACAAAGCAAGATTTTCACAATCTTATAAACTATCTATATATTTTGAGAGCCAGGATTGGAAGATAAAAAAGCAATCAAATTTGAGGGGTACCAACTACCAAGTAAGTGAAGTGATAATAAAAACTTGATCATCATTTCAAGTCATGGTAATAGGCTTGAGAAATATACACAAGATCCCCTCCAATGTATAAACAAGCAATTTTCAATTTACAAGACACATGCTTGAGTCAAGGCATTTTGACACTTGTAGAAAATTGTGTTGAAGTCAACATAAACTATATGATGATTCCATGCTTCTAACATAAATTTCTGCATTAGAAGCATGGAAACATCATGTAGTTTATGTCGACTTCAACACAGTTTTCTACTAGTGTGAAGTTTGAACAAATGACTTAGAAATACAAACACTACAAGGAGAATATTGTCCTAATTGACACAAAGTTGACATAATTATGTCAATTCTTGTGTCAATTAGGATGTGGTGATTAGGACGTCCTTTTTTACATAAATCATGTCAATTTTGTGTTGATAGTTGACATGTTGGTGTCAAATTATAGTGCAATTGTGCACCATGGCCAATGCGGTTGCTGGTTTGTCTTTTTTTCAGTAGTAATTGGAAAAGAAACAATTGAATTGACGCATCTAGGCTCCCTGTCGAACAGACAGCAGGAAACATGCTGGTCCGGTCTTAAGCAACTGACTAAAGGTGAGCAACCTGCTAATCAAGTCGCATGTAAGCCTACTACCAGAGGCAAGGGTCAAACCCTCGGCCGCAGAGGAACTCAACTTAGACCTCAACCACTATACCATCCTCTCACATGTGCGTACATAATTAGATTTAAATTTATTGATATAACTTAGTAGCTCTGGTGCAAATTTCCTCACACATGTATGTACATTACCAGATTTAAAGATTTAATTTTTATTAATATAACTTAGTAGCTTTGGTGCAAATTTCCCCTTACATGCATGTACATAACCATATTTAAATTTTATTAATATAGTAACTCTAGTGCAAATTTTTGAGACTTAAGTAATTTCTTCATTTTGTTTGAAAATTGTTTATCCTGAGCAGATGTTCTATGCTCAAAGAAAATAACAAAAGCAAAGTGATAAGCCTAAACTACAAGATATAAAGTGGAGCTAGTAACCCAATAGACATAGTAAGCAAATGATGCAGAAAGTACAAAGGAATTCATGTATCTAAAAATGGTTAATGATAAACTGTCAATGTAGTTGCTCTTCTTGAGAGAAATCTCAGGAATCTGAGGAGCTCGCAAAAATAGTCAATTCCACACATTCCTCAGAGAAGTCTCAATACTCTAAGATGATTTGACAAATTTGGGATTTTTGAAGCAACCAAGGAGGAAATGGTGCCTTGGATTCACTTTGATGCTCAAGTTTTGTGAAAGTCAATTGATTATCTATTCATGTGAAGGTTTTAGGAGGTCTATTGGCCCATCTAATCCTTGAGGGATGTATTTGATTTTTGAAAGTATTGAAGGGCATTTTTTATAATTTTTCAATAAAAAATTGTAGTATCTAAAACAATAAAATGTTGTACATTCTATATGAAATTTTGCTGGATTAGTGAAGTTGTATCCAAAAGTGTCCAAATCAACAAGAAAATGTTGATTTTTTGTTGTTTTGGGCATTTACTAGTAAAAACTTGAGTTTTTCTACCGTTTTGATAGCGTTGATTGAGTTCACTATTTTGTTCATTTGGACAGAAATCTGTTCATCTAAACAAACATCTATTGACTCAACAAAGGAAATTCAATCAACGCAACCAAAACACTAGAAAAAACCAAGTTTTCTACTAGTGCATGCTTTTAGTAGACTTTTAAATCTACTAATTTTAAATCATATCAAATTGTGAAAAGTGAAGAAAAAAAAATCCAATATACAATGAATACTCTAAAAGATTTTGAAAGATTTTTTTAAAATTTTTAATTCCTATATATTTCAATGAAGTCCAAAAATATTCTACAAAGATTCCAAAAACAACCCAAAAATATTATAAGGATTTTTTTATATAAAAAAGATTTTCAAGTGTTTTAATGAAGTTTTAAAAGATTCTAGAAGATTCTAGAAGATTCCATTCTTATAAAAATTGAAGTATCTTAATGAATTCCAAAAAGATTTATAAAAGATTCTTAAAGATTCCAAAAAGATTCTACAAGATTATGAAAGATTCTCAAAGATTCCAAAAAGATCTTCAAAGATTTTGAAAAGATTTTCAAAGATTTTGAAAAGATTTTCAAAGAGTCCAAGAAGATTCTAAATGTTTCTAAAAGATTCTCAAAGATTCTCAAGGATTTAAAAAAAAATCTTGAATATTACCAAAAATTTCAAAAAGATCCTAAAAGAATCCAATTTGAATTCAAATTGTTGGAATAATGAGTTTTTTGTCAAATACTATTGGATGTAATTACAACATTTAGCTAATCAACAAAAAACTAACCCAGATTTGTGAAAATCTCAAAAGTTGACACAATGAGGGAGCCAAATGTGTCATAGTGTCAATTTGGACATTTTTATGTCAACTTTGCGTTGATTAGGACCCACTTCCACGTGCCAGTTGACATAAGCTAATAAAAAACTTACAAATTGACACAATGAAGGACCCAAAACAGTCATTGTGTCACTTTGGAAATTTTTATGCCCACTTTATGTCAATTAGGAGCCCTTTTCCTTGTAGTGAAACATGTTTGTGAATGTTGACAAGAATTAAACACTCATCAAAAGTTGTTGGTGTAACATTGTGCTTGACATGGGTTAAAGGCGCAATGGAACAAAACTTTACACATCAAACGGAGACACCTTTTGCTGCACTCTTTTACATTTCAAAACATGCATACAACTTTTAACTTGTTATAGAGTTGCACATATAAGAAAGAATCCAAGAAAGAATGAATTACTTTCTCTTAGACTCCAAATCAAAAATAATCACAACATTGGCAAGCTTCAAGGAGGGCAATATGCACTAGATATCTACAATCCTTATTAAATTGCTACGCAAGGCACATATGAATGATCCAACTTTGTCATTGTGAGTTGTGCCAACATAACAATACCAACCATATACCAAATTGACAATTCTAATTTAGAATTTCATAGTACCAATTTTGAAAGACAGCTAGATTTATTTGAAACCAAAAACGCATGTGTGATGGGTTTGTGAAAGTCTTATAACCACAATTACTTCCAACTACAATGGTTTCCATTAACAAATACAAGGTAAGTACATGGCCAGAGGCCGACAATAACATCAAAAAAGTGCTCAACAACATAATATCTAGCTTAAAAACTTATATCCAATAAGAATAAATTTGACAAAGGCTTATGGCAATAGTGCCAAGATATTAAAAAACTCATCAAGGGTTTCAAGAGGTAAAAGCAATGACCACAGCTCTTTGGCAATACCACCAAGCTTTTGCATTACTTAATATCAAAGATTTTGAGAGCAACTCACTTACCAAACACTTCTAGTAGTAGCAAATCCACGCAGGAATGCTAGCTTCTTGTGAAGTAAGGTTTGGTATACCTTGATGGTAAACCTAGTCTAGGGATGAGTTTGTTTGGAGAGACTATTTCACATAGGTTTGCAAGACTCTTTCCATTACACTTAAACCCAAGTTAGAAGTTTCCTTTTTATTTGGATTATTGGCTATGCTCCTAATTGCTATTAGGATGTTCACTCTTATTTAATTACCCCAAGTAGAGTTAGAAGAACTTAAATGTAATTGTTTTCTTTTATTTTTCTTTAATCTCCAATGTCTTGGAGCTTTCTTTCTCCAGCTCCTTATCTTTCTTTATTCTTTTTTTTTTGACAGCAGTCTTTTCCTTGAGCTTGGCAGCTTCACAAATCCAAATCTTTACTCCAACTCGATTTATATCACTCTCACAGCCACTCGGCTTTTATGCTTCAAATTGGTATTTTTTTACTTCACAGCCTTTCATGAAACAATTCCCAAATAGGCTGAGATATTATCCTCTTAGATCACTCCTTTCCAATTCGGAATATTCTCTCAATCACTCTCAATGCTTCTTTACCCCATTTGAATTATTCTTTTGTTCTAGTTTTCACTCCAAGTCGGCAATTTTTCTTTTCTTTCTATACTCTCACTTTCCAAATTGGCTGGTTAATTCAATCACTCTCTATTAGGCTCATATCATTTTCTCTCAATACTCTCTTATCAATCCGATTTAATATTCTTTCCTCACATTCTGAATTGACTCGATTACTTTTTTTCAGTTCTCATGGATTCACTCAGTTTATTCTCTCATATCAAACTTTCCAAATTGGTTTTTATATTCTCTCAACACTTTGATAATTCAACTCGGCTAGTTTGTCCCCAGCTGTACCACTCTACTGGATACTCTCGATCACTCTCAAATTATTCCATTTATTCCCTCAGTTCTTCAACTTGAAATATAATTAACAATCAATTCCCCACTCGGCTAGATATCTCCTGGTTACTTCTAATTTGCTCACATAACTTGCTCTACTTTGATCTCTCAAGAACCTTACCCATTCAAAACTGAGAACTTAAGCATTTAGTATGATATTCATGCAATCTTTCATACACCCATGACTTGATATAATACACTACAATGGGAAATGCTATTCTGTGAGCATAACTCTGTGAGCCGTCAGCCGTTAGCATAAAATGCTATAAATAAAATTTGAAAAACCTATGACCGTGGAAAAGCACCGTAAGACCGTGGGAAGATTTTCTTACAAATCATTCCAGTTAAAAACCTTTATGAAATAAAAAAGAAGAAGAACATTACACTTGACTAATCAAATTGAACAAATCATAATTATTTGAAAGACACAAAGATATGAAAACATAACAATATCCAGGTTAGAGGAGTTTGGAAATCAACATTGAATATGGAATGGGACTAAAACCAAACATATATAGTTGGCTAGAATAATAATAGAGTCAAATGTCAAACTATTCAAACATTGAAATTGACAAGGCAAAACATAGTGATAGTCAAATATATTAAAATACAATAAAGACAAGTACATCCTAGATGGAAGTACATCATACTCTGCAGAGCATGAAATAGAGCAAAAAATATATGTAATAAAGAAAGCAAACAAAAATTGCTGAAATTCAAGAAAATCTAGAAGTCATGCTTGGAGTATTTGCACTACTCTCCAAATCCATAAGGGACTCTACTAAATTGGCTAAAGTGGAAACTGGGGTGGCTAAAATATCATTAGTAAAGTTCAAAGATGGCAATGACTCAGTTGCTGGAGAGTCATTTGCATACAAATCTAAGTACTTAACTACTCTAGCATCACCATGATACTTGTGAGGGTAGCGAGCATTTTGACGACTAGTAGCTTGGGCATTAGCAGTCTTCTCAGCATAGGAAGGGAGGAGAAAAGAATCCTTGGAAATGTCATCATCACTATGCTGAGAAGAAAGAAGAGCATCACTCAAGCTTGAGCTACAAATACAACAAAATTAATGATCATTAGTAAAATCTACAAAACTAGCATGTATTGATAAAGAAATTGAGTATAAAAGTTAATCATAGAATGTAGATTTACTTACAAAAACGATTTAACATGACTGGCAGAGCACAAGCTGGTCTAAGATTTTGCTTAGGGACATCCTCCTCTTCAAAATCGGACAAGCTGATGCTGGCATCTGGCCGAGATTTCTTGGTGGCACTTGGACCAGCATTGGAAAGAAGAGGCATCAGATACTGTTGAAAGATGTCAGCGTCATCTTCAATAGCAATGATGCGTCTGCCAAGAGCGCAGCATGCGTGGATTGTAGCCCTTGCAATAAACACAAAGAATTTGAAATCAACATTATGTTGAAACAGAACTAGACAAAACTATTAAAGACAGAGAAAGAAAATCATGAACTTAAAAAAAGACTATCCAAACTATGGGACTTACATATCAATGCTTTGGTGCCGAAGCATCACCTACACAAAAACAGGGATCTACAAAGAATAGAAAAGAGTGGCATTTCGGTTTTAAAAAAACATGCAATAGTAGGATATCACAACTACTTAGAACTTGAAGGGGAAGACAATACTTAGAGAAGAAATAGTAAGTCAGTGGTAGAGTCCTTATCCATGCTTGCTGTATAGTCAAGCACCAAATCACCAGAATGAGTGGCAGCTTTGACAAGCATCTGCAACAGAGGTATATCCTCACGAGCACCGCAAACCAGCCTGTTGTTCTAAAATGTTTGTGAATCTTTGGTAATCTAGTTATGAAGCACATCTCCTTCTAGCAAATCAATCATTGCCTGAACTGCCTCAAGAACTAGGTTTAGGGTGAACTTGGACTTAGGGTGTGGTCTCTTCTTGTTCTTCACGAGGAGTTTGATGCAAAACCTAAGTGTCTGCAACAAAATACAAATTAATTGAGTAATAAAAAGATTATTGAAAACATAAACCCAAAATGATCAAAGAATAAGCTAAGAAGTTCTCACCAATTTCTTAAGATCATTTGCATTGGTTAGTTTTAGCTGGTTCACACCCATTCACTCCTTATAAACCTTGAACTCATAAACTTCCAAGAACCCTTCCAGCTGCTCTTCAAAGTCTTTGGAGTCAAAATGAAACAATAAAATTGCTCCATCATCATGCAAGTAGCCATTTGTGAAGTCAAACAAAACATCAGCGTACTTAGGTTTCCTCACATTCCATTCTAGAATGGTTGTAGGAAACAGTGATATCTTTGGGACAAGGAGGTCCTCAGGAAAATCAGCTACAACCAAATCAACACCAGCTAAACGTTTAGGGTTGCTGGGAAACTTCCTTGTTAGTCCACTGGAGCTCTGCATGCCTAATCACAAAACCATTAAACAAACAATTAAACGGAGGGAATGTACTAATCTAGCGCAACATGCAAAGAAAATGGGTAATATGAACTTACAAAGGAGATGAATGAGAGCACTTTGTTCTACTCTGCTAGAATTTTGGAACGTTGGACGAAGTGTTTGTTGATTGAGACAAGAGATCCTTGATAGAGGAACTCCTTAGAAGGCAAAGCTGTTGCCTTAGTGGCTGGAAAATACTATCGGAAATGCATCTGTAAAGTAGAGTCAGATGCATCAGAATTCAAGGGACGATGCTTCCTAGGTTGTGCTGCAGAGGGAGTGGATCTAGGTAGGGAAGCTGGAGGAGGGTTGAAGGAGTTTTGAGCAACAGCTAAAACTTGTGCACTCCGGCATGAAGGCTCACTGACGGGACTCAGAGCCTTTTGATGTGCCTTGAACGCCTTTGCTGCAGCAGCTGCATCCTGCTTTACAGCAGCAATCTTTTCTTTCTCTTGCTTCACCAACGCCTTTTTCATGATCTTTGCCCTCTCAGCTAGAAGCTTCTTAGCAACTTTAGGGTCAAGCTTTGAGAGGTCCTCAACTCCAAGAACAGCACCTTCCTGATCATTCACTGATACAACCCCCTCACGACGGTCGACTTCTTCAATGGAAGCCTTTTTCTTCTTCTCCTCCTCTAGAACATTATTCATAGGACAATCAAGGTACCAACCATCGGCATTGAGATGGGAAGTGGACCAAGTTCAAATTTGTGCATTTGTATGCATGCAACCGTCAGCACTAGGGTCCACCCATGAAGTTAGAAAAAACGACAGATTGTTCTCTTTAATTGCGTTCTTTGTGAGTAGCTCATACTTGAAATGCTTGATCAATGAAATAAGACAACAACAATATTAGAATAAAGTTGCATGTATCTGAAATCATTGTGTTCAAACTTAATCAAATTCAGAAAAGGGGAGAGGAATACCTGAAAACTGCTCGCTTGACAGAGAGGTTAGTGTTGATTTGTTATTGGAAAGGGGAGGATATCACATACAATAACACACCCGTAAAATGAGATAGAAAGCATAACTCCCAAATTTTAATCCTCCAAGCGTCAATGTAATCAGCGACATTCAACGATTTTTCTTCCACATTCATGTCAATGTTGATGCTGTCTTCCAAGACAACAATTGTGAAAAGCTCCATTGTCGCGTCCTGCAGTTGCAAGCACAAGAAAGTTATCAAACAACATATAAAGAATCACCATAGCTTGCTTGCTAATAAATCACACATATCACATGTGAAAGAATCCCAACAGAAATGACAATCAAAAATAAAAAGTTTTGAAAAACTGAAATTGGGTTATATAGAACTGGCCAAAGGAAACCACAAATTTCCTATCGGCACCGAATGGAGGACTTCAAATCAATAATCCATTGACAAAATCTGCCATGACCTGGATTAGGTTGAGGATCTATATGAAGAAGATTCGTTAAAGCCATCAAGATGGCCAAAACTTGTGCACATGCTTGCCATTGTCAAATTTTGATCCGGCTACGTACTAGAACAAGTTCATGGAACTTGGCCTCATTCGGCACCAAAGGTGCCAGATTTTCTCACAAAGCAACGACTATCAAGGAACTCTAAAAAGCTGCATGACTTAGCACAATGAACATAATTTGATTTAAAGCAACAATTTCCGTGGTTCCATGTTGGCACCCATCAACGTGATCGGTTGGCGGCTCACTCCGCATTATCCACTCTCTGACATTTGGCACCGAAGCTGCCATGCCCCGCGACTTAAACAACCAATTTCTCTATGTGAAAGGCGTCACCGCCGAAGATTGATGACGAAGCCAACGGTGCATCACCAACTCCAGTACCGGCCACCGTAGGAGGCCACCGTCGCAGCAATTGCATCAGTCAAAGAATCGCAGCTTTCGGCACCAACTTCTTCACTGTCGCGATAGATAGTGCAGTAGCCGGGGACTGGCTTTTGGCACCAACGAAGCTCGCGTCGGAGTTCATGCACATGGCCAATGCTCAACAAGTTGGCGCAGCACATTCGGGAGCAAAGGGACGGATGAGGTGGCCGGAAGGAGGTAAGCAAAGTTTGTAATTCAATGCTTGGTTCTTAATCTAGCCTAAATAGAGCGGGTGCACATGGATATGACCTTTGATGTCAAAGACTAGCTTTCCAATGTCTAGTTTGACCATCTATCCTAATGGTTTTACCATATGGCAACATCTAATTCTTCATGCAAATGCAGTAAACCACCAAAGAAATGAGCAAGACTCCAAATTACTTGGGAGCCACCCATAAAGTAATAACAAATAATGTGAACTAAAACCATTTAAGCGTTAAATGATTTGACCAAGATTTATACAACCAAAAAACAAGAATAAGTTGCATGTTTAGGCAGAAAATTTACATAAGCATAAAAAGACGCTTTGTTGAGCCATCCTTCCAATGTGGAATCATATATTGGTTTTGGGGGAAATCAATAAGTGCTTCGCATGTGAGAACTCTTGTTCCACCATTTCAGCCACTTAATTTGTTGATGGGGATTCACATAAGTTGTTGCGATCAGCTGCAACTTGTCAAGTGTCATCTTGGGCTCAAAATTCAAATTCCAATGGTGAGAGACCTATGAAAGCAACAAAAAAATTCAATATAAAAACATGGACCTTGCAATTAACATAAAAGAATTGCACTTAACATTGAAATATAATTTCAAATATGTTAAAATACATAGCAGTGACAACAATAATAATAGAACTAAAGTATAAAGCCCTAAATCAGACTAAAATGGTTACCTAATCTAGAAACACATCTTCCAAAGCTGGATTTGCTACAGCAAGGTACTTTCCAAAAGTACCTCGCATAACATGAGACATTGCATCTGCAGCAGCCATCATCGCTTTCTTCCAAGAGTCTACAGACTTGTCCTTCTCCACAGTGTCTTCCTTGTACTTAGTCCAAGCTCTCTCCGCGGCGTCTGAAATGTCATGTTGCAAAACAAATCAATGAGAGATACACATTCATATAAAACTAAAACTAAAATTTTAAAAGCTTTGGATAAAATAGCTTACTCAATAAACAATGTTGCTGAAGACCTTGGCAAGTAGAGTGTACCACATTTGAGATCTCTGTGAGTTTGCCATGCATCTAGTGTACTCATGATCAGTTAATATCTGCTTGAACACCTCTAACGGCAGCATGCCAAGTGCTTTCACCCTCTCTAGAGTATGAAGCATTGCTGTTTTGACATGGGCCTTCTCAGTAGTTTTAATAAAAGATTACAATGGTTTAGTGCAGGCAACAACAAATAGTCAATGAAGAGATGGTAGTTATTAGGTAGGCTGAGCACTTGTGAGTGCTCAAACCTCCCCCTCAAGAAGTAAGCGCAAGCACAACCAGGTTTTAACAAAACTAGAAAATGAGCTATAACAACAAGAGGGTGGGTTTGGTTGTAGATTTCCAACTAAAGATGCCTTCCAAGCAATGGATCTTTACTAACAAGCCTACAACATACAATGATGAGCAAAGAAGAGAGCAATCTACTTAGTATTTCACACGCTAGGTTTTGTGGTCAATTGAAATGGGGATGTAAGTACTCATACCTTGTTGTAGAGGTTCTCATGCCCTATGTCTTGATCGTGAATGGCCTCCATTTCTTTGTGATATGGTGGTGCTAGATCAATGTATAATGATTCTACTCTAGGGACAAATAATCACAACACTCTCAGAGGTTGGTAGTTCACCCCGTACTACTGGGCCAGTTTAGATTATCGCCTTGTGACAAATAATCACAACATAAACCCAGCTTCTATACTCAAGGGTCAATGATTATCTTAATCACTTGGTACTCGAGAATCAAGGATTATCCAAATCCCTTGGTGAGTTGTAAATGCATCCAAAATGCTAGAGGCTAACTCCTTCTTAGGCTATTTAATGAAAATATGATGCCTTGGGGTTCTACGTGCCCCTTACAAAGTATTCCTATTTCAATCCATACAAGGATTTCTCCGTACTTTGGGCCAATTGGTTAAATATTTAGCTAAGACAAAGGGTGGATGAGCCCAATTAATGGCCCTACTTCCTTTTTCCTCTTAGTCAAAAATATTTTAAAAAATGGGAAGGCGGACCTGCTGGCCCAGTAGGGCAGAGTTCAAGGCTTGAGGCCGGGTTGATATCTGGTGGTAGGCCTGGGTAGGTTGGGTCCGAGTATTGGCAGGGTCTGGGTATGGGCCGGGGGTCCAAGGGCAGGTCTTTCAGCGCCCGTGATTGCGCTGGCTGCCGTGACTGATTAGTCCGGAGCTCTGGCGCTTCGAGAGCTTAGAGGTGAGCTTGAAGCACCAATGTTGTTGAGCTTTAGGGGCTAGGGCTAGCCGTGCTTTGAAGCTACGGACCCGAATTCTATGAGCTGAGAACTAGGGGGAAATTTGAAGGCTGGCTGTAAGAGCTGAGCACTCCAGATAAACTAGTTTGTAGTCGGGGGCTTAGGCAAAGGAATGCAAAGAGCTAGTTGTGCCGAGAGGCTAGGAACTCTGAGTCTTTGGCTGTGAGATCAAGCCGAGAGCTAGGCAAGGGAATTCAAGGGCTGGCTGTGAGAGCTTAGGAATTCTAGTATTTGGCTAGAAGCTAAGGACTTAAGGGGAATGCAAGGGGTGGTTGCGAGGACTAGGAACTCTAAGTACTCGCTGTGAGATCAAGCTTTGAGGTCTAGGCCGTGAGAGCTTCCGGAATTCTGGTACTAGGATGGAAGCTAAGAATTCTGAGTACTTGATGGTGAGTTTGAGTTCAAGGGCTATGCCGTGAGAGCTCAAGAATTTTGATACTATGCTGGGAGCTAGGAACTAGGGGAATTTGAAGGGTTGGCTGTGAGACTAGGAATTTTGAGTACTTGGATGTGAGCTCAAGCTAGAGCTGGGGAAATTGAAGGCTGTGAGAGCTAAGAACTAGGGGAATTCAAAGGCTGGCTGTGAGCTAGGAACTTTGAGTACTCGGTGGTGAGTTCAAGCTCAAGAGCTAGGTCGTGAGAGCTTAGGAACTCTGAGTACTTGGCTGTGAGCTCAAGCTAGAGCTAGGGGAATTCAAAGGCTGTGAGAGCTGAGAACTATGGGAATTCAAAAGGTTGGCTGTGAACTAGGAACTCTCAGTACTTGGTGGTGATCGAGTAGCTGACTCTGGTAGAGGTGGCCGCTATTGTTGGGAGAAGGTAGGTTCACCGACTTAAGAACTTTGGTAGCGAGGCAAGCCTCAAGCTTAGAAAGTCAGTGAGCAAGGTGACTTCTCATGGAATTGTTGAGGGAATCAAGGGAGTTGGCCATTCAAGGCTGAGCTACAAGGATTCTCCGCAAGCTACGATGAGGGCTTGTTCTGGTATGGAAGTTCTGATAGCGACTGGTAAGGGGACTCTTAGGTAAGGGCTCCTATCCTAACTGACAATGGACTTACACGCAACTGGACTTCTAGGAAGTATGGAAAAGCGGCATTGCCAATTGTGATCCAACTTCCTAGGGGTTAGTAGGACCAATACACAACTATGTTCTAACTAAGCACTTAAAAGAAGGGGCCCCTCCCAAGGCAAGGCATAAGGAAACTAAAGAAGTGGCAAGCTACAAGTGATGGGAACTCAAAGAACCGTGGGCCCAATGAGGACAAGTGACAAGAGTGTTGAGAATGATAACAAGTGATCTAAAACATAAAGGGATGGGCCCAAGTAACCAGAGGATTGGTGGAAATAGTTGCAAGTGATGAGGGATAAGTGACTAAAGAGTGTTTTTGGGAGGAGGTGGGCCTCCCTTTATACTTTTGAGGGGCGGCCACCTCGGCCCTCTATGTAGGAGATCCATAGATCCCTTGAAATCTACCTAAAATCTAAAAAAAACAAAAAATGGATGAAATCTGGATGAATTTGCCATAACTTTTGGAGCATAGCTCCAAACAACAAACAAATGGTGGCATTGGCTTGGACCCAAAATAGCCGGTTTTGGTTGTTCACACTCCCAATTCCGAGCTACAGGGTATCAAGAAACTTGAATGAAGGGTTAGAGGTGGATGGATGAAAAATCCAGAATTGGGAATTCACCCCAAATTGAGGAATTGACTTCCCGAGGTCTTCCGACGTTATTGGAGGAGCCAAGAAACACTCCTTGCTTCTGTCAATTGGGCTCCAAATGGATACAATCTTGAAATTGAATGTCACTCGCTTTTTTGAAACTGGATGGATGTTGTTGTTTGAGGTTTTTCCGCTATTGAAACGACTTGAAACTTATGGGATCTTCATAAATCCTTGAGAAATTCTTCTATGAATTTTGGTGGCATTTTACTGCCATTTGTCAACCTCCGTCCACCAGGGTTGATTGGTAGCCTAGTATGGTTAACTGCTTGGAATCACGCTCTCTGAAAAGCGGAAGGTCTTGGGGACCTTTGATATAGATGCACCAAATCAATGATGTGACATGAACTAAGTGATGCGGCCCTTAGCCATGGCTTAGCTAATCTACTCCTAAACTAACCATCTCTAATTAGGCTAGTGGGAACTTTTGGAGGGGATTCCAAGCCCCAAGTAACTAAACCTAAACTAAACCTAAACTAACCCTCTCTAATTAAGTTAGCGGGGAATTTTGGAGGGGATCCCAAGCCCCAAGAATGTATGTTGCTCAAACTCACTAAAACTACTAAATCTCACTAAATCTCTCCTAATAACCTACCAATGGAGTAGGGTAAATGGCGTACCAGTAACCATTTGGTCTAACCACTCTAAATTAACATTAGTGGCTATTCTACTCATATTAATGTAATTTCAAAGCTAAGTAAAACAAAAAAGAAATTCAGTACTTTTGGTGCTGAATCTAGGACTCACAACTGCTAAATGAGAACATTTGGCAATAAAAGGAGTATCTCTTGGCTGAGGCAACTGACCTATATGGTTAAGTCTTAAAGCCACCAAGAAAAAAGAACAAATGTGTTTCAGGGTAATACAAATATTTGGCTAACAGAATCAGAGACAAGAAAGAAGATAAAATTAAGGTAAAGTTGGAGGGACCAAATTACGTACCAAATGCATGAAACCACCCCACTAGCAATAATAAAAATGTTAGAATACCAACCACAAGTTAAGACAAGGAATTGCCTCATGGGTTGCAGCGCCAAAGGAAAGCCACTACGCCCAGATTGCGTAATATCTTGTCTCTACTTTGGCAAGTGCGGATGAGTTCTTGTATTGTTTGCAAAGTTGACAATGTTGGTGTTGCAAGTCAAAGCAAATGTCTGCCTTTGTATGTTTTTTTAAAGACTACATCCAATGGAATAAACAAGTGCGCTTAAGGTCTAGCATGGGAACATTTGGATCACTAGAATTGTAAACTTGGTAAACATCATTCTAATTTGCTTGGGCATTGTTTGCCATGAACCCTTCAAAATTTGCCAGGAAGACACCGTTTTGGTAGCAAATTTTGTTCAAATTCTTCTAAAAGAATATTTGAGTTGCAGTGTCTTTTGATTGCATATCACAAAGTTGTACCCAAAATAATGTGGAATCATACACATTGCATGCCATGTGAGTTACCTAGAATCTAGCAACCTGTATTACATTTAAAATTGCTGCAAGATTTAGAGGTGCGTCTTGAGCCAAACTTAGTGTTTTGGATTTCTAGAGATTTCAACTTTCAACTTGGAAAGAAAAAAAATAAGTATTTGGTTTTGCAGGGTTTGTATGGATAGTGAGAGATAGTGACTTTGAGTTTTTGTCATTGATGCTTATAAATTTAGGACCAACGTCATGACTTTTGGCTTGGAAGTGACGCTTTTGTACACAAGATAGGATTTGTGTTGTTAAAAGTTGTGCCACAAAAGGAGGATAGACAAGCTGATTCATGCAACGCCTAATGTATTTCATGACAAGGTAGATCTTGCTTGTAAGTTTCCAAATAAAATTTAAGCATGATTTAGCACTGTTCAAATGCACAGCACAACTTTGAGCACCATGGGGCTGTTCTTGTGCTCGAGACAGGGTCTCCGTGCCGTGAAATTGTGCAACAATTAACTAAAATCGAGTTGTTAATGAAATATAACAGTTTAGAAATAGCAAAGTGTCATAGTACAAGAAAGTACTTATCCTCTTATTAGCATTCAAAAGTGTGAAAATGCCAATAAGGTGACTTGTTTATTGTTCCCACAAAGATTTAGTTTGTAGACCCTTAAGATGACCAAAACAGAATAGGAAAATCCTATTTAGAATTTGCAACAACACACCAAGACAAATACACACACACAGAATAACCAAAATATCCGAATGATTATCTGGATCTTTGCTATTAGATCTGGCTCCAACATGACACTCAATTATGATGAGAGAAGTTTAGCCTCTATAGCAGAGGGTTCCGCTATTTGATTAAAGAAGGCAGCGTGAGTTCCTACCCTTTGACAGTTTATAGTGAATGAAGTATCACTAAACAAAACAACTACAAAGAACACAAGGACAATGTGATGCAATTACTTCTTCACAGCCAATCCGGAAGTGATTCTAGACAGACAAATCACTCAGGAAACCCTTACAACCCCAAATTACTACAACAACAGACCCTTCCTGACCTAATTCTTATACTAAGATGGTAACCGGATAACTAAAGGATCCTTGTTACTATACTCACAATCACTCCTAGTAGTAGTGGAACCTCTCAACCGTCAGCTAGCATGCGTTGGGATTGCTATCTAGACGCACCCAAACTAAGACTAGCTATCCTTTACAATAGTATCCGGATCATAAACCCAAACAGGAACTGCCCCTTAGAACACACAGTTTTCCAACTACCTCAATAATGCTATAGAAACCTGATCAGACAGGATCCAGGGACTATCTTTGTTTCCTTCACACTCAACGTCCGGCTACTTGCACAAGACAATGGTTCTAGCACTATCAGCATACCAACATTGCACCAAATCATCAACTCAAGACTCTAAAGTAGAAATCCGGAACTTGTTGTGCACAAAAAAAAACAAAAATATAAAGTTGCCTGAAGCAACAATGGTACAGTTGTCCCTAATAACTAATCTCTAAGAATCATCAAAAAGCTTCTTGAAGGTAAAGTTACTGATTAGAGAATGACATGTTTCATTCTCTAATCCACAAAAAGGGGGTCTGAATTCCCATTGTAAGCTGCCTCTAAAGGTGGATTTCAAATCTTCAAATTTGAGATCGCAAATCCTAGAAAGTAGCAAGACAGGAAGCTATTCCTAACTTCTTGTAAGAACCTCCTCTTTATTTCAAATTACAAGCTACTACTCTATACTAGGAGATAGCTAATTATTATTATTCTGCTTCTTTGCTGCAGGTGCTGCCGGTTTGGCGGCATTTTTACTTGGCCGAGATTGTCAAGCCGGAGCTCAAGAACTTCCTGCCGCTTTTCCTTTCTTCTTTGCGCACTTCCCCTTTGTTAACATTATAGCTTCCGAGTCTGTATCCCCAAAAGATTCCATTGAAGTCTTAGTCTCCTCCTCACAACTTGTGCTGGAGGTAAAGGGTTTGTCATCCAAATCGATCGTCGGGACGGGGGATGTCGACTCTTTGGAGCATTTAGGAGTACATTTCCTCTTGACAAGACTCGGTATCCGGACGACACCTCCACTGTCAGGAGTTACCTGGGTCTGACTCTGGATACGTGATCTGGGTGTAGACACTTCTCTAAGTCCAAAGTTGACCTTGTTGGGCAACCGCACGGAACGAGGTGTCCTCACTTCCTTTGGTCCCTCCTTAACAGTAGGACAAGGAGACGGCGGAGGTGGAGTTTTTTGGGCAGGTGTGGCTTCCTTCCTTCCTGATCCTTCTCCTTTTGCTGGCATCTTGCTCTGACCATACAGAATCATCCGCATCTCCCGCAACGTTTCCTCCATCTTGCCTGCATATTCCACCAACATCCCCACAAGCTTGGCACTCATTACTGATTCCATCTTTAGCACTTCCTCATCGAATAGCTTAGCCTTTGTCACCACGTCCCCCGGAATGGCGACTATACTCCGGAATTGAGCCATATCCTGGTAGGCATGTTGGGCTAACTTGTCCTCCTCCAATTGTTGTTGTAGTTGTGAGGTGATGGCTGTCACCTGTCCAGATAGGTTCTGCACCTCCATCCGGCTCTTTTTCCTACTCTGATAGAGATCCTTCACTATATCATAGAGCTCGTTTTGATAGACAGCGTCTATTAATACAAGCAGTTTGTAGAGAATATCTCTATCAGACATGACTACCTCATGGATCCCCTAAATCTAACTAATAATGTCAAAAAAAGGTTCTTTATTCTGGTAGTTCTTTGGATTTTTCCTAACTAGCTTTGCCAAAGATCCAAAAGCCTCAGCAGGTTCCTTGCCCTCTCGTTTGGCTACTCTTGTCTCTTTGGTTTGAGGGACTCTTCTGCCTTTGCTTCTAGTTCTTCTTCTTGCTCTAGTTCTTGGTCCGCTTCAGGTTTTGTGGTGATGTCAAATCTCATCATCACCTCGGCAACTTCATAGGCTCTACACTCCTCGTCCTTCAATAATTCCAGATGTTTATACAAATGGAACAAGAAGGAACTGAGCCCTAATGGTTTAGAGTTCCCTATCAAGTTCACTAATTTCGACACTAAATCTCTGACAACTATTCCTCAATTCACCGCTCTCTCGGAGGTTAGTGCACCAAAAATGGTGTTAGCATAGGTAAAAGTGAGGGTGGTAGGTCTGTCCGGAAGTAGAATAGGTATCAAGAAATCCAAGACTCTCCTGTCTCGAGGATCTTTACAATCAGAAAGCAAATTCCTGTTCTTCTTGTGAGGATCTACAGAACACTTTCCCTCACTGTACTCCTCTCCTTGAGGGCAAAACCCCTCTCTTGCACTTGCGAAGGAATACACTCTAGTCCAGACCTCTGTCGACCAAGTATCTGGATGGCCTTGTTTGGAATTGTCCCACTGACTTGCTAATTTCCCCAGCAATTCCCGGACCATCCCCTCATCTTTCAAACCCTAGGGAATCTTAAGCAATCCCTTGCAACCCATCTGGCGAAGATCCTCCCTTAACATCTTTCTCTTGTTAGGATCTATGGGAATTTCCAGAATTACCAATCTAAGCGCAATCGGCGCTTCCTCTTCCTTATCTGTCCTAACCATGGCTCTAGAAGTGGGTGAAGAAAACCAGCAACCAACAACTCACTCCACAAGATAGCCTACTGCTCACAATGCCTCCACACTCCTCACAAAAAATAAATGCTCCAAAAAGCAAGGATCAGGAAGTAAGATGAATGAGACTTTGAAAATGAACTTGCCTTCTCCTTTGCAAGCTCCTGATCAAGGTTTCCCAAATGAACCCTTGCAACCATTCCTGCAATGATGATTACGGGAAAAACCGTTGCACCCATTCCTAATCCTTCCATTAGTGACCATTAACCATCGGGCGGCGTGTTTATCGTTTCCGGAATTTGTCCCACCAACGCGCTATATAACCCAATTTCTAATTCCGGGCAAACATTTTTGGTTGAATAGGAAACTATTTCCAGTTTGGCAGGAAATCATTAATCTCCTATTAACCATTTTAACTACTTAAAGAATTGCAAAATTCCTTAATTGATAATTTCAATAAACTTCTCCTTATTATTATGTAAAAACAAAAAATTTATTTGAATAGGAAGATTTTACATAATTTTATTGTCTAAAATCCTGAAGTTGACTTTTCAGGTTGCGACACAAAGTTTGAGCAATTTCTCATAACTTTTCAGCTCAAGTCATTTTCTTCTGGTATATCCAATCTTTGCACAAGTTTAGAAGCAAAAGGGTTAGTCTCGTGAACAAGATGGTTTCTCAACACCAAAGTTTGAGATCATTTGCATTACCTA
This sequence comes from Ulota crispa, assembly GCA_963920765.1. Classification (NCBI taxonomy): domain Eukaryota; kingdom Viridiplantae; phylum Streptophyta; class Bryopsida; order Orthotrichales; family Orthotrichaceae; genus Ulota; species Ulota crispa. The sequence goes on along the minus strand of OY987249.1, from coordinate 15,192,743 downwards.
CCGCCAGCAACTACACGACTTGGGAGTTAAGTTTGGCACTCTTGTGCACAAGAGAGGGGCATGAAACCTTCAAGTCTTGGAGCAACTATTGCCAACTAGTCCCGCTGTGGCACGACTTGGCAAGCCGGAGGATCACTCTTGTGTATGAGAGAGGGATCTAAAACTCTGAAGTTGTGGACCGCCTCTAGCCTGCCACTTCCACCGTGGCACGACATGGGAAGCCGTTGGATCATTCTTGTGTGCAAGAGAGGAGTCTGAAACCTTCAAGTCTTGGACAATCTTTTGCTTGCCACTTTCGCCTCATCGGGACTTGGTTCTTTGAAAACTCACTCTCGTCTGCAAGAGAGGGATCCAAAATCTTCAAGTCCTAGAGCGCATCCTGCTTGCCGTCTCCACCATGGCACAATTGGCTCTCTAGGAGACCACTCTTGTGCGCAAGAGGAGAGTCCCAATGGTTCAAGACCTTTTGCCTTTATGGGTCACGTGGTCAATTTTGGACCCACTGTGATAGCATAGTTGATAAGAGTTCAAGGACGGCCTGACTACCAACAGCATAGTCTTAGCAAGAGAGTGTGTCCATGTATGCAATGTTATCTAACAAAATAGGAACTGGAGTATAAGCATGGCCAAATTGTAGGAGTGAAGCAAATCATTTTGATGTTATGTACTCATTGCAGCAAATTTGTTGTGATTGCAGAATCAAGGTACCCATGCTTAAGTATTTGATGGAGCTCCGAGTTTGAAGAATGGTTGTGATCTTGTCATTCCGGATTTTTTTTATGACCTTCCAATTCCAAGGCTTTCTGAACCTAGTTCTAAAGTTCCATTATGGAATGTCAAGAAATCTGGGTATCTGGAAAGTATTTTGGATTTTGATGCAATTTTTTTACACGACTACGGAGCTGTGATATTATTTCACACTTCCTCTGATGAGATGGATCACTATGTCAAGCGCTTACTCAAGACATTTGGGTTCAAATTACTCAAAGAGTGGTTTGGAGCAAACTAAATGCATCTCACAAATGCAAGTGACTATGCAAAAATAGTAAGTGGATTCTACTATTGATTTTTTGATGTTTGAATTTAAGGTGTTCTTCTACATGCTTGGATACTAACAACTTCTTGTATGTACTTGCAGATACTTCAATTTACTACCAAGTTACTTGTGCATAATTTGAAAGTGCCGATGTGGTCCAACTTTCAATTCAGATGAATCTCGAGGCTGAGACTGCATGTATTAATGTTGGCAAAGACAACATTGTCCTGAATTATGTCATAAAGGATACACAAGTTCATTATACGAGTCAATCCTTAAGGGGCGCAGTCCTCTTGCAGCTACTAGTCCAGGCTACTACTCTCCTTGGAGATGTTGTGATTGATTGTACAGTTGCATGCGGTATGTCATTTATTAATCTTCTATATTTTATGTCTTTTGATATACTCTATATTTTTAGTATGTAGTTTCTTTACCAATGTTTGCTTGTTGTTGTTTGTAGGAGGTAGCATTCAAGCTTGTCGTGACTCAGGTCGGCGCATAATAGCAATGGAGGAAGACAAGCTTGTTTTTGACAATCATTTGTTGCCAATAGCGTGAGAGGCTGCAGCTGGTTTCGCTAAGAGGCAGCGAGTATCTTCACCGACTCCTTTAGTTGATTCCAAAGAGGCAAATTTTGACAAAGAAGATGTACATGTTTTCCTCAATCAATTTTGCAAGTAAGTCTCTCCCTTCCTTTATTAATGTCTTTTCTTTTTTTATTCTTTATCATGTAAATTTTTTCTTGATTCTAAATTCTAAACCATGTTTTTGTAGCCCAAGCATAGAGGACAATTTTGTGATGCCTTGTTATGCAGAGACCACAATCCATGTCATGGAAAAATATGGCATAGTTAAAAATCTTTGAGGCCTTTTCGTGGAGATTTTTGAATGCGTCGCTTTCTCCAAATTTTTGCAATGGAGTCTAATTCAAGCGAAAGCTTCTGTGGAAGTTGGCTTGAGTATTTGAGGAATCTCTTTGTCAAGTTCCCTATCACTTTCAATTGTGAACTTGGACAGCAGTTATGATGATTTGGAGATTGTTTCTTCATCAGCCTCATATTAGAGAGTTCAGAAACTCTCTTATTTTGTTTTCAATGAGTTTTTTTGGGTGTCTCTAACTATATTAAGTATGCTCTCACCTGATTTCTTCTTTACTTCTTGTGTTGATCACTAGTTTTGGAAACTTGCATTTGCTCATTGGAACTACGTCATATTTCTTCTTCTTTGCTCTTGAAAATTTCTTAGTTTTGTTAATTTGGTTATTTTTTCTTCTAAAGCTTGCTCTTGTATAAGGTCTTATATATATATATATATTTATTTATTTTTTTCTATTTCACTCACTTCAATATCCCAAATATGCTCACAACCACTATTATGGGTTAATTTTTAAATTTTATGTCTTTGCTCACTACAAGAAAATGGGCATTTTATGACTCTAAGTTATGACTATTGTGAGTCATTCATTATTCTAAATGACTCATAACTATCATAAGTCAAAGTCATAAAATGCCCATTTTCTTGTAAGATCTTCACCATTGTTTGTCCATTTTATACAAATGATTTTTCCCTCATTTCTACCCTAAACCTTACAATTTCTTTGGCTTATATCTTCTATTCCAATGCCCACCTCAAATCCACGCTTTTAGGTACCACCTTCCACAATTTGAAGAATTCCATTTTTGCAAACAATTTATTCAAATAAACCACTTGTATAATCCAATTTTTTGGGCATAAATCATCTAAGTCTTTGTCCAAAGTTTTCTTGCGGTTTTAGGTACTTCTATCCACGGGAATAAGATTTTCATAAAAATTTCTCTATAATTTAGGCTCACGGCTTTGTGCTCTATGCTCTATGCTCACTAAATAGCAATCCCCGCCATGGTCCTAGGAAGGAGGAACTCCAAATGAGATTGGCTCAGCGGTCTGCCATGCGCATTGGCGACCCATCAAACTTAGCAAGGACTATGAATGTAGTTCTAGGTGGAAATGATTTTTGTACCCGGACACCCATTTGAGGGGGAGGAGGTTTTTGGATCCCTTAAGCGGAAGGCAAGGGTGCCACTTGGCTTTGAATGTGAATCACACCTACCAGACAAGGTAAATTATTCTAGACCTAGAATTGAGCTCAAAAGTGCCTCATGCTTCAACCAAGCTAGCAACCTCCAGTCTATACCGGAAGAGCCCACACATCCTAGCACACTTGTTACAAATGTTGTTCTCCCGAGACCTGCATCAAATGTCTCACATGGCTCTTCTATAGTACATGTCACGAGCATTCAAGAGAGTGCTTGTGACGAGACTGAATGGCACATTGCTTGTTTGCCTAGTAATTCTAGGAAAGGCATGCTTTGCTCAGCATGCAAACACTAATAAGAAATGTGCAGCTAAGATTGTTCAAGATAATAGGGGCACAACATCCCCTACCTACACAGGTGGCATGCATAACTACAAGAAGAATTTAGTGGAAAGTATGCAGTTCTTCTTCTTCTGCAATGATAATGTCAAGTGTTGCATCATGGGCATCAAGCGCAAGTGGGTTATCTCATGCCTGCCCCCGCCTCAGGTGTGGCCAATCAAATCAGGTACAAATTTATCATCCAAGGAAATCCTTGCCTTAGAAGATGTAGGCTTCTAGCTTCCTCAACGACTGGCAATGTCTCCTTGACGTTTGTTTGGTGAAAGCTCTGTACTTGCCGATATATTATCCTTTCTTATTCCAGATTTGCCTGATGATTATCTTAAAGTCCGTTGTTGTAAGGCTGTGCGACGTAGTATGAAAGCCCCATTGACCAAGCAATCAGATAATTGTGCATTAGCTCACATTGTTCTTGGTCACATTTGTCAAATTACTATGGTTCCTCATCCAGGGTTTGGATGCATCATATCCTTTGATTCTGAATCTAGGACTAGGATTCAGAACTACATACTCACAATTGGTTCTTTTCCTCATTGCTCTTGTCCCTACTTCATAGAGATGCTCTCAAAGGCATTTGGAAGGTGTGGGCAATTTGCATACTGCAAACACTTGTACTTCCTATTCTTGGTTATGTGCAAACTAGATCTAGATGTGGACCTCTTCATCCATGCTCCATCATTTAGTTTTTTTGAAGTCAAACGTGTATTTGTCAACCATGGATTTTTTGAGTGATGGACACCATGGACTCTGTTAGACCATCATAAGATTTCATAGAATTCTCATGAAGTTTTTTGTTCTAGTTCACTACAAAGATCTGTTTTTCAGTGAGATCATATGTCAAACAAGTTTTTTGAGTTCAATTCTCTTCTTGTGTTTACAAATTCAATATTAAGCAATTTAAAAGTTTCTCTTTGCACCCCAGAATTTTGCTCAAGTTGACTGACATTACCCTAATCTTAATTTAGAGTTTTGATTTTGTCCAAATTGGCTGAAAGTTCTTCTTTCCTAATAAGACTTTCAATTTTGTCCAAGTTTGCTGAATTTTTCAACCCTATTAAGACTTTTAGTTTTGTTTAAGTTGGCTAAGAATTTTTTCTTTTAATAAGACTTTTAGTTTTGTCTAAGTTGGCTAAGAATTTTTTCTTTTAATAAGACTTTTAGTTTTGTCTAAGTTGGCTAAGAATTTTTTCTTTTAATAAGACTTTTAGTTTTGTCTAAGTTGGCTAAGAATTTTTTATTTTAATAAGATTTTTAGTTTTGTCCAAATTGGCTAATTTTTTATTTCTCCTATTACTACTTCTAATTTTGCTATTTTGATTGCTTTGCCCCTTGCATGCACTGGACCCTCTACACACATTAATCACTACCCTTATCATTAATTATATGTAAGTTATTGCATTTAACTTCTTTCACTTTTAAAAATATCTTGCTTTCTAGCCGTGGTCATAGGCACAGTATTTACACGGTTTTAGGATCCTCAAATTTTAGAATTCAAATTTCAAGATTTCATTGATCCCTTTCTTGAAAATTCCAGAAACTTTGGTGATAAGTTCAATGATTTTCAGCAAAACTTTTCTTGCTACTCACAAAATCTATGCTCACCACTCGCGGCTCACAAAGTTACGCTCACAAAATAGCGCCTCCCTACTACAACAACACAAATACACAAATAAGTCACAAGTACTCAGACACCATTAGGAATTCCCAATTAGGCAGACTCAAAACCAATAAGAATCAACTTGACTCATGTCAACCAGATTTATGACTTTCAATCTTACAAGCATCTGTTTACCACTTTCATGGATGTGAATACAATACTCAAATAATCACTCACTCTTCAACATTCAGGATCCTTTCAACAATATACTTTTGGATTCCCTCACTAGGGAAGAATCAAGTTCAGACTTCCTATTCGGCTTTCAAATATAGTCCACAGATCAACTTTAGTTCATTCAACCCAACTCATCACAATCACACTTGATAACTCAAACCAATCCCACTTGGATTACAACTTCAATCTCAAGAAAAACACACACCAATTCTCACAATTCCACTTGGACTCAATATATTCAATCAAACATGACAACATAAAATCTTCCACAAATATTATATTCCATTAACAAGCAAATTGCAAAAATAAAACAACCCAAGGCTGGACTCTACGCTCTCTCTAGCAATAGGTCCTTCCTATTTGCATTCTTCTCCTATTTGTAACCTCTCCAACTCCCATTTGGATTTTCTACTTGACTTTTATGAAACCTCCTATCTCTTGACCAACTTGCAGCTTAGTTTTTAAATCTCTATTATGACCTTTTATCTTCCAATTAGCGCTGAAACCGCACAAAAGTAGGGACTTAACACCTATTTGTTGAAATTTAAAGTTTAACACCAATTAGGTATTCTACACTTCTACAAAAGGTTTTGAGAGCACACAAGCTACTGATCAACACCTCAGGCAACAATACCAAGCTTCAACAAAAACTCATATCGAGGGATTCCAAAGTAACCAAGTTGCCAAAGGCCTTTGGCAACATTGCCAAGCTTGAGCAATACCTCATATCAAAGATTTCAAAAGCTACCAAGTTGCCAAATATCTCCGGCCTTAATGCCAAGCTTAAACAAGACTCCACATGAAAGTAGAGTTGTCTTGTCAGACAGATTTTGGGGTCTGGTTGCCATGTTTGTCTAGCGTCTAATGTCGCACATGACAAATGTCAATTATGAGTGATATTCTTGTCTAATAAGACCCTATTTAACAACAGAGATAATTTGGAAATCTACTTTAAACATGATCCAAAATGTAGAATCCAATAAATGTATACTAAATCAAGAAACTTCAATAAAATGAAACGTTAACATGTCAAAATCAAAAATAGAAAGTGCTTTATTTAAAAGTCAAGTTTAAAATTGACATTACTAGACGGATGGAAGGTCTTTTGTCCATCTGTGACGTTGATTTTGTCAAGTTGTCGCCGGGTTAGGGCAAGTAAGATTAATATGAGAGATTGTGGGAGCACCCAAGTTGCGAAACGCCCCAGGCACTGCCAAGCTTGAACAAGAGTCCAAGTTAAGAGATCCCAAAACCAAGTTGCCAAACGACTTTGGCAATATTGCCAAGCTTTTACAAGAGCTCATATCAAGGATTCTAAGAGATACCAAGTTGCCAAACGCCTCTGGCAACACCACCAAGCTTGAGCAACATTCCAAGTTAAGAGATTCCAAAGCAACCAAGTTGCCCAATGCCTCCGGCAACATTGCCAAGCTTGAGCAATACCTCATATTAAGAGATTCTAGAGCAACCAAGTTGCCAAATGTCTCTGGCAACACTGCCAAGCTTTTACAAGAGCTCATATCAAGGGTTCTGAGAGATACCAAGTTGCCAAACGCCTCTGGCAACACCACCAAGCTTGAGCAATTACTCATATTAAGGGTTTTGAGAGCAACCAGGTTGCCAAACGCCTCCGGCAACACTGCCAAGCTTGAGCAATACTTCACACTAAGAGATTCCAAAGCAACCAAGTTGCCAAATGCCTCCGGCAACACTGCCAAGCTTGAACAAAAGAACAAGTTAAGAGATTCCAAAGCAACCAAGTTGCCAAATGCCTCCGGCAACAATGCCAAGCTTGAGCAACATTCCAAATTAAGAGATTCCAAAGCAACCAAGTTGCCAAATGCCTCCGGCAACATTGCCAAACTTGAGCAATACCTCATATTAAGAGATTCTAGAGCAACTAAGTTGCCAAATGTCTCTGGCAACACTACCAAGCTTGAGCAAACCCCCATTTCAAGAGATTTGAGAGCCACCAAGTTGCCAAACGCCTCCGGCAACACTGCCAAGCTTTTACAAAAACTCATATCAAGGGTTTTGAGAGCTACCAAGCTGCAAAAGGCCTCAGGCAACATTGCCAAGCTTGAACAAGAGCTCATATCAAGGGTTTTGAGAGATACCAAGTTGCCAAACGCCTCTGGCAACACCACCCAGCTTGAGCAATTACTCATATTAAGGGTTTTGAGAGCAAGCAGGTTGCCAAATGCCTCTGGCAACACTGCCAAACTTGAGCAATACCTCATATTAAGAGATTCTAAAGCAACCAAGTTGCCAAATGTCTCTGGCAACACTACCAAGCTTGAGCAAACCCCCATTTCAAGAGATTTGAGAGCCACCAAGTTGCCAAACGCCTCCGGCAACACTGCCAAGCTTTTATAAAAACTCATATTGAGGGTTTTGAGAGCCACCAAGTTGCAAAAGGCCTCAGGCAACACTGTCAAGCTTGAACAAAAGAACAAGTTAAGAGATTCCAAAGCAACCAAGTTGCCAAATGCCTCTGGCAACAATGCCAAGCTTGAGCAACATTCCAAGTTAAGAAATCCCAAAGCAACCAAGTTGCCAAATGCCTCCGACAACACTGCCAAGCTTGAGCAATAACTCATATCAAGAGATTTGAGAGCCACCAAGTTGCCAAATGTCTCTGGCAACACTACCAAGCTTGAGCAATACCCCATATCAAGAGATTTGAGAGCCACCAAGTTGCCAAACGCCTTCGGCAACACTACGAAGCTTTTACAAGAGCTCATATTGAGGGTTTTGAGAGCTACCAAGTTGCAAAAGGCCTCAGGCAACATTGCCAAGCTTGAACAAGAGTTCAAGTTAAGAAATTCCAAAGCTACCAAGTTGCCAAATGCCTCCGGCAACGATGCCAAGCTCGAACAAGAGCTCATATCAAGGGATTCCAAAGCAACCAAGTTGCCAAATGCCTCCGGCAATGATGCCAAGCTCAAACAAGAGCTCATATCAAGGGATTCCAAAGCAACCAAGCTGCCAAATGCCTCCGGCAATCCTACCAAGCTTTTACAAGAGCGTATATTGAGGGTTTTGAGAGCTACCAAGTTGCAAAAGGCCTCAGGCAACATTCTCAATCTTTCGCAAAAGCTCATATTAAGGGTTTCAAGAGCTACCAAGTTGCCAAACGCCTCTGGCAATCCTAACAAGCTTGAGCTCTTGCTCAAGATAAGGGTTTTGAGAGCTACCAAGTTGCCAAATGCCTCTGGCAAGGTTGCCAAGCTTGAACAAGAGCTCATATCAAGGGATTCCAAAGCAACCAAGCTGCCAAATGCCTCCGGCAATCCTACCAAGCTTTTACAAGAGCGTATATCAAGGGTTTTGAGAGCTACCAAGTTGCCAAACGCCTCCGGCAACACTGCCAAGCTTGAACAAAAGCTCATATCAAGGGTTTTGAGAGCTACCAAGTTGCCAAACGCCTCCGGCAACACTGCCAAGCTTGAGCAATACCACATATCAAGGAATTTGAGAGCTACCAAGTTGCCAAATGCCTTTGGCAACACTGCCAAGCCAAAGCCAAAGTGCATACTTAGAATTTTGAGGGTTGTAAAACAATTGGCTTTGCCATACACCTCAAGCAATTCCTCTGTTAATCGACATGATAACTTCAATACACAAAGCCTTTTGCAACTTGCTAAGCTCTCAAATATTTCATGCATCCATGGAACTGTTGTATCATCTGTTTTCAAGCCAAAATATTCAATGCATTTTGAATGTTTCAAAATCCATGCAACCATCCTCAAATCCTTGCATTGTTTGATCTCAAGTATTCGAAGTGATGGCATATTCCCTATCTTCTCCAACCCCTCCACATATTGTTCACATGTTTTGAAAGACAATCCTTCAAGATTTCCCACACCCTACATTCAACACATACCACATTGCACTATTAGAACCGCACAAATACAAATCACATTGCCAACGTCCTTGCTCAACTCTCAAATCTCAAATACCAAACCAATTTGACTCACATCCACCAAGTGGACCATTCACTCATTTCAACATAACGCCACATTCTAAATCTTATACATCTGTATGCACAACATCTCAAGAACATAGTTACCCTCTTTGAATACGCATCAAATGTCACCGTCGTCAAGCCCTCCCATCGAGTGTTCATGTGCACCACATCCTCTTCCACTATGTTGCATCCCATGTCACGTAGTTGATCGTGCATAGTTAGACATCCCTCCTCATCAACCTTCAACAAGGACCTCTTCACAAGAACATCTATTGCATGACTTTGATTTGGACTACCTTCACCAAAGCTCCATAGCTCCATGGCCATAAACCTCCTCATCTTTCCAGGACACACACCCTTCACAAAAAATCGAGAGATGTCCAAAAATGCCTTCTTCTCATAATCACCAAGATTGTCAAAACTCACTCTCAAGCTCATCCACAATTTCTTGTCTCCAGCATCCAAAGTTCTTCCCCTCAACAACCTACTCAAGGCACGCTCCCATACTCGCAACCGCTCTTCTCTTCCAAGATATGCACCCATCACCTCCAAACTCAACGGTAACCCCTTGCACGCTTCTATGATCTTCCTTTCCATGTCTATGATGTACGGCAAGTGCCTCCTTCCACCATTGTAGGCATACTTGGCAAACACTTCCCTTGCTCCACCTTCACCAAGCCCACTCACATCCATGCAATGCACATGCATTTCAAATCCTACCAAAATGCCCTCATCTCGCGTGGTGATGATCAACTTGCTCCCTTTTCCATAATCAAGGCGTTGAAGATCACTCAATGCAACAACTTGCTCATTGCTGATGTCATCCAACACAATGAGTACTTTCTTTCCTATGAAAGCCAAAACTAAACATTCTATTCCTTCTTGGATATCCCTCACATTTTCATGGTCTTTGCCAAGATCACGCAACACATTCTTCACAACATCCAAGTTGTTTGTTTGAGCCTTCATATTCTCCAAGAAGCAATGCCCATCAAACTCCTCTTGCATTGACTTCAATATTGCTCTTGCCAAGGTGGTCTTGCCAACCCCACCCATGCCGACAAGCCCCAAAACCTTGCATGCTTGCAACTCTTCCTGTCCCTTGGCAATCACATCGTCTATGCCAACAATCTCTACATTGGCAGACTGCAATCCACAACTTTCTTCACCCTTCACTCCATTGGACTCCTCCATGGCTCCAAACATGCTCTTCATCAATATAATCTGCAAAAGAAGCTCACATGCTTCAAAACAAACACTTTGTCAATCATTCCCACTTCACTTAAAACCCCCCAAGAACAAGCAATGCAACAATCAAAAGTTACCTTCTCACACGTTGCCATCACTTGTGATTTCAAAGTGAAACCAACCATTTTCAGCCTTTGACAAAGCCAATCACGCAATAGTTCCACCCTTGATTTATTGGAGCACTCCACTTCAAATGCCTCTCCTTCCATCAACTCCTTCTTCAATCTCATCAACCGATTGCATATGGCAGAAGATGTTGGCCTCATCATTGGCTCCCTTGACCAACACTCTTCAATCAATGATTGTAGATCACTTGGGCAATCACTTGGCAATTTTGGCCGACAACCTTCCACAATTGCTTCCTTCAACTCCCTCATCTTTTTCAACCCCTCCTTCTCATATGGCTTCTCTTTAGAAAGAATCTCAAAGCACATCATTCCAAAAGCAAAAACATCCAAGCTATAGGAGTTCATTTCCCTCACTTCACCCCGCTCGCATGCTATGGACTCTGGTGCCATGTAGCGAGTGGTGCCAATTGGTCCATAAAATTGACTTGGCCTGCTCCTTGGTGCATTGATTTTCGACAACCCAAAATCCACCAACTTCAAAACAACCAACTCCTCACCCAAACAAGGGTGCTTCAACTTGTGCACCAAAACATTCTCCGGCTTCAAATCACAATGTGCAATCTTCATGTCATGAAGATAGCACAACCCTCTTGCAATTTGCAACATCATGTCCACTGCAACTAGAAAAGATACTTTGTTTTCTAGTGTTCTCAACAACTTTGATAAACTCCCCTCAAGAACCTCCATCACAAGAAAGTGTTTCTCCACATTCTCATCTCCTTCAACTTCACCACACCCAATCTTGTTTGGATCATCCAGCCTTCCATAACCAATGAGCTTTGTGATGTTGGGATGGTTGAGCCCTCCCAACACTCCCACTTCCACACTGACTTGCTCCTCAGATCCTTTAATAATCTTCACTGCACAATCCATGCCCAAACATTTTGTCTTTAAAACTCCTCCACTCTCGTCACCTCCAATTCGCTCAAATGGCACCTCCATATGATCTTTGCAAAACTTCTTGTCCTTGGAAAGAGACATCAAGCAACAATGGCTCCATGGAAGATCCGGATACACCATACAATCCAAGTCCCCACCTTCCACCTTTCGTAAGCACTCTATCCATTTACACAAATAATGCACAAACAATGTTGCATCCTTGGTCAAGGTTGGAGACTTTGACACATTCTTCAACCACTTCAAGAGTGAGTCCTTATCTTCTTCAAGTTTGAAGCCTACCAATGGATAGAAATCCATAGAGCCCATCCAACCATCCACGTTCTCATGGGGATGGCACTTGTAGAATATAGAGCACGCCACATGGAACACACACTCCAAATCAACAAGAAGCTCTCTATAGCTTTCCATGTTGCCAATGAGTGTCATTGCAACCTCACTCCAACCATCCTCTTGTGCACAATCCTCAATCAAAGCTTGCACTTTCATTACAACGTGTAACACCTCTGTCAAAACCACATCCATTTTCATTCTTGCACATCCACCCACAAGGATTTTCACCTTTTGGATGCATTCATCAACCTTGCTCACAAGGTGCATACATTGGTTCTTATTCCGCAACTTTCCTCCCACCAACTTCTTGAGGTCCTTCACAATACTTTCCAACAATGACATACCAATGTTTATAGTGGGCTTCATTGCCTTCATCTCCTCCATCCCACCAATCACAAGATATACAACCAATCTGCAAGACCACAAATACCACCACCATGAATCTAACAACCTTCAACAAACATCAATGGCTTGGACCATATTAAGCTAAAACCCAATTTGGTCACCATCAATAAACATCCACGCCAATGCTTTCATAATCCTTGAAAGTACTACATGCCCTAATTTATTGATTATTCAACTCCAAACTATGAAGAAAAATATACATTCAAGAAATCAAGCCACCTAAAACTTCAGTATTCTTCATACACAACAATACAACATCCTACTCAAGTTGGCCAATTGAGCTTTATCTCCACTCATTGGTGTGCAAAGCAAAACATCCTCCTTAACAATCATAATAATCATCTAGATGTAAAACACAAACATCCCATTTTCATTACATTTCACATGCTCTAACACATCACCCACCAATCAACCAGACTTACAAAGAACCATCCACAAAAGCACATCAACAATCCAAATCTCCATAGACTTACCAACCTTGCAAAATGCTCCGTCCAATGAAAATTGTAAAAACACAAGACCAAAACTTCTCAACTAGGCCTGCCGCTCCCAATGCTAGCTGCTACTAGTGCCAAATAGCACTTCACAAGGCCTTGACAGCATCTAATTTCATGTTGACTCCTCTATTAAAAACACAATCATTTGCCATCACTAATTAGAAGAAATCTTGCATTAAATGACTAGTTCATGACTACAAATGTCCTAAACGACTCAATTTGACTATAATTAAGTCATTGTTTAGTTATTTAGGACATTTGCAGTCGTTGTGAACCAATGGTTTAGGACATGGTTTTCTTCTAATGCATAAGTCAAACACAACAAGAGCAAGGGTTGCAAACCAAACTACATCCTCCAAAATAGATCCACTAACAAATCTCACAACCTTCCAAAAAACATAACAAATACCTTTGTCCATTTTATAAAAGGAATGCAAGACTTCAATAACAAACAAGATGCCTACTTACATTAGTGCAAGCAACCGCTCAACTAGATACAAGTCCTCAACTCCTCACTTAACCCCTAAGCATCTTGCTAAATTTTTTTTGAGCTACTCCAATATGAAATCTTCAACACATTCTTGGAGTCTTTGGAAAGTTGATCAAGTAACCACATAATCTTAACCGGTCATTCTATACACAACTATAAAGCAAATGTTTAGAACCAATCTAATTTCAAATCCAAGTATATTTGCAAAATCCCCACTACTGAGAATATCATATTTGCCAATTTGAGCAGTAGTTCACAATATAGATTTTGAACTTTGATGCAATTTTTCCCAAAAAAAAGATTTACCTAATGGATTATCCCATGAGATTGTGTCTAGCTCTACTTGATGGAAAAAAAAAAAAAAAAAAAAAACTCAAATGGAAAAAAACTCCAAAAGATATGGTCACTCAAAATAACTAGATTCCATTGGCTCCTCACTTTAGAGCTACCAAAACCTTGCCCAACTCAAGAAAAAAAAGTGAAACATCACCAAACTTCTCCCTTGTACAATACATGACATGGGAGCATCCATACCATCCGCTCTCTAAGCCGCTTCCTTTGATTGCCCAAAGACATTCTTCTAATAGTTGGAAAAATAGAATATTCTCCATATTCCTTGTAGAATCTAGAGCAAAGCAAGCTCTTCAAGGAACAACAAACCGATCAAAAAATCTTTTTGAACTACCAACTCCATTTGCACTTGAGTGGCAGACCAAAATTTGAGCTCAAAATGCCTCTTTTGTCTACTTTCACACCTCCAAGCACCCCTCTTTGGCCATATTGGCCTCTTTGGACGCTTAGAGGTTAACACCACTAACTAACAACATTCTTGAACAAGGACTACAAATGAAAAGAAGGCAACATTCACTGATAATAACTTCCCAACTTTGACCATTGAAGCCTAAAACATGACAAACAACTTGACCATCCATGAACACCACTCCACACCTAACTTCACCCCATTACATCAAAGCTCTCTCCTAACTAGCATCAGAAAAGGAAATGAACGCAATCTCCAAACACCCCTATATTCATGTACCAACAACTTTTGGATCAACAACACCTACCTTACGTTTGCAAAGCTGGGCACATTACCACAATTTTCTCAAAAGCCATACAACCAAGAGCAACAAAAACACATCCCATGACATTCACCAACCATTTTAGATGGCACTGATTGCCCAAGCTTTGACGCTTCACAAGTCTTGCACCACAATGAGGCATTCTATAAGGCCCAAATACATAGCTCCCAACACCTATAACCATCCGAACCATCTGCCAATTATATTGCATGTGAAATTATTCAAAGATTGCTTCTTCCAAAAGGCACTCATGTCGTGAATCTAAGACAACCATCAACAAAATACAACAGACAAGATGGTTATAGTTGGCTCCTCATCCAAGATGTTCTCAAAATTCTCAACTAGCTTGCAAAGAAAAAAACATCATCAATCAAGCTATCAAGAAGCACACTCCAAAAGCAACCCACTTCTTCATGATTGTCAAAACCAAGGCATATCTATCATAGCCCCAACAAGCAATGACATGCTCAAATGGCAATATAGCACCCCGCCAACAAACCAGAAGGCCCCAATACACCATACGCAACATCTACAACAAAGCCTCACAAGAAAAGACTTCACACTTCCAAGCAAATTGATGCACACACTTCAACCAAAAAGCCTTGTAACAAGCACAACAAACACACAAGGGGCTCTTTGTGGACAAGCACCTCCCAACCTTAAAAAGCAAGACAAAGCTACACAAATCACATCAAGAAAATCAAAAACCATTGCACAATGCTCTCAATCAATCTCAAGATTACTACAACAAGTCAACTAAACTCCGACACCAACAGAAACACATCCAACAACATAGAGCTCACAACTCTCTCATCACGCTCCGTGTTATCAACATCCATGACAATCACCTACACTATGCACTACTAGCATTCAAACCAATGTGGAAATAGGCACACACAACACCCTCACTTACGATGGCCCAACAACACATTCCTAACCATCAACTTGTTGTTCTTAGCGCGCGCATGGTTTGCATGCGCATTTTCAGCAACACACAAACGATGCTACCGTGCTAAACAATGATGGGCAATTACACTGACTTCAACACAAACAAAATCGGTGTCATGATAGCTCAACTTAACTAACCATTCTCCGATGCGCTGTACATGTAACAAGTACTCTAACATCCCTTCTCAATGTTGTACTGATATTTCATCTCTAGTCAACTCACGTTGCCATAAACACTAAACTAATAGTGCGAGTACTTTCATATCATGGCTACATCTACTATTCACAGTAGAGCACAACGCCCTTGCTCAAGCGCAGAATCCCCAACCATCCAATATGCATGTCAACTGCTTGCGACGACAACGAACAGTCCAACCTGAACAGCAAGAAAAGCGACTTGCCCCAAGTGCATCCACTTCCTGGGATCGGTAGAAGAGGATGTCATCTAAGAAAGTTTCACAACCACCACTTCACACTAAACTCCACACCACCTCAGTACCTCAAGTACTTCACGAAACGTGCACTGGCCTCCCCGAGGCGACTCTACGTTCGTGCTAAATGCAGCTCCTACCACTGCTGCCGTTGTTTCTGCCGTTGTTTCTGGTCAACCACCTCATTCAGGCTCA
The DNA here is from genome assembly GCA_963920765.1 of Ulota crispa. Classification (NCBI taxonomy): domain Eukaryota; kingdom Viridiplantae; phylum Streptophyta; class Bryopsida; order Orthotrichales; family Orthotrichaceae; genus Ulota; species Ulota crispa. The sequence goes on along the minus strand of OY987249.1, from coordinate 15,176,836 downwards.
AAAGAATGCCAACACAAACTGCCCACAACAACTTCTCGCACCAACGTCTGGCTGCTATAAATCATCCACAGATGTGCAGGAGCCTTACCTGAGCCAACACGTCAGACAGCGCCAGTTGCTACGAACAACGATACCCGTGGCAGATTCCTCCACACGAGACCATCCGACACCTCCACGCAACCCACGAAGCCGTGTCGCAGCAGATCGCTGCCCTTCTCAGCACGAAGCGATGCTTCACGACGAAACCACCGGCGCACCACAAACGAAGAGATCGCTCCAACCACCCGTCAACACAATTCACACCTCACCCCCGGAAACGAAGGCACTCCCACTACAACACTCCGTCATGGGCTTCGCATGCAGCCTGCTCTGCCTCCCAGACCCAACCAGCCTCCTGCAAAAAGTGGAAGTGAAACCACGTGAGATGCCACCAAACGACCAGACAGATATTACGTGACACGACTGAAGCTGCCACACACCACGCTCGCAGCAAAACACGACCACAACAAACATTCCCGTAATAGACGCTCTTCCAGATGAGACCGCCCTGATACCAGCAGTGAAAAAAAGCTTCAAACGTCGGGTTTCTGAAAAACTCAAACATGGATTCAGGACTAAGGTCGTGTCGACATGAGGTCAGATCCTGGTCAGATCCTGGACATCGCAGGCATCCATTCCACAGAAACGGGGACCTGCCGGGTTTTGCAAATCCGGGTTCCAACCACATCCCAAATGCGAAGCCGGACGACAACCCCGCGAAACACCGCACGCACTCGCCGCCTCCTCACCTTCTGACAGCGTGTGTGGGACTGCCACGAAATGCCTCCCAATTCACGTTTTGGACTCCAACAAACTGCGCTCATTCTACGTGTCCAAAACTACCACGCATGGTCCAGAACTAAGCTCAGAACCAACCCAATCATCACCGTTTCAAAGCAGAGACGATGACTAACCGCATTCTACACTTCGACTAATATCAATTAGGAACCCCGAGGCTGCTGCGACCATTCCTGCTTCCAAACAAAGGTGTCGAACAGCAACCCACATCCGAAATCAACGCAGTCATCCTCGCATTCACGACCACTAATCACAGAACTTCCACCTTAAGCTGTTACGACTCCTCATTGCTTGGACCTCCACCAAACCAAAAGATACGAAGACGATGTCCCGGTATCTTGCACACGACTTCAAGTAACAGCAGCGACGCAACTTTCTAGGTTCAAGCGATCGGGAGCTATTTACGTCTGAGCTTGAGTCACATGTTTCTCATCACAGCGCTTTCTCTCTGGAAATACTTTGCGTGACTTTTCAAAATACGTGCACACGAATAGCGTATGCTCAAGCAGCACATAAATTTTTACTTCTCGGAGCTGCTGACAGCCGTCCAAGCTCAATCTCGAACGCATTCCCGGTGCTGAGCTTTGCGCCCAATTCTGCACTCTCCTGTCTAGTTTATGGTTGTTTCCTCGCTCCTTGCCTCCGCAACTTTAACTGTGAACGTGCTCATTACCACCCCACCCAGAGAAGTTACCAACTAATCCACCTCGGCATCAAGTACGGTACGCTAGATGTGACCAAAAAAACATCTACCCAGCTGTAACACAGAATAGTCTCCAGAACTTCCAGTTTCCCATAATTCCGTTCCATCCCTCTATGGTTTCGTTCTACTCACACTCTCCATTCCGTACACACCTAAGGCAATGCGAGTGATGACACTGAAGTCGTATCGAGGTAGCCGTTCACAACGATGGGATTCACCAGGTCCCCGACATAAGCATAAAAACCAGATGAAACCAGGTCTGTAGCCCGGAATGTTCTTGTGCTTGACCTTACCCGTCGGAGGATCTCCGTCCCCGAAAGATAACAGCCGAAAGCACTGCCGACATACCATCCATAAATGCACCAAGGAGGCACTGCTAATAGAGGATCCCGTGTACTTTTGAATCCGAGTACCACAAGAGGTCAACAAATGATTGTTTACTCTGCTGATGAACAGGACACCCACACTCGATCTGAGGACACAGAGCAGCACTCTGTCTCGCCACTCTTCCAAATTGCACTACCCTCGCTAGCTCGTTTCCGACCGTTCGCTTCACACGATTGTAGCTTCAGCCACCTAAAAAGGGAGCTGAGAGTACAGCTCCAAGGAAGTTTGACTCCAAAACCTATCCGTCTAGCAGAGACGACAGTATGCCCCGACGGTCAGACGGTATCAAGTGGCACGGCCACCGCTTGACGAATATAAGCTCAACCACGGGCAACAAGCCGATCTTCCCCGACAGTTCACATACCAAGATATTCGAATGCCTTACAACTTGATCTACCAAAGCAATTTCTTGTTGCATGACGTGAACCTTTCCCCACTACGGTAATAAAATTTCCAACCTCACATCGCGGATGCTGTACGCTCTGCTAGAATTCTGACGGTGAATCCTCCTCGTCAGCGCTCTCAAACCGGTAGATTGGCGAAGCTTTCGTAGAAGAGTACCCTGGCGTGTCGGCACACCAACAAAATGCAAACTCATCGACAAAGTTCGGCGCGATCTGTAGACGACTCGAGTCTATCAAAAACAAATGCCATGACTCTGGCGAAAAATCCTCGCCCCACTTTCACTGCATAACGTCTCCTCGGCTCCTAACCCTGAGGTCCGAAGTTCATGTCTCGGAGCTACAGCCGCTCCGCAATCAACGACCTGACTCTGCAGCACCATCGGATACAAGTGCAGCACCGCCGAATACAGTTGCAGCATCTTCCGGAATGAGGGCAAGGGCCAGAGACGCATTGAGCACTCCAACCCTCCACCCCACGCCACGGAAACAGACGCTCACTCAGTCGGGACGGCAACTAACTTACAACCGCGTACTCCAACATAACCAGTTTCTTCAAGAATGTTGCTGGCGTGTCACTCAGGGATTGGTTTCAAGGAGAACAATTCACAAGCCATTACCAGCAGGGAAAAGCGATTATGGACTGCTCTTCCTAGAACTAATCGCTGAGCGACACGTCATTAGAAATCACTATGAAACCGGTCATCAAAGTTTCTCACTTGCTCACCCTTTTTTCCTCGCTTGCTCACGCGTTTCTTACGCTTCCTCTGCCCTGGGAAGCTGGAACTATCGAACTAATTGTCTATGGAAAATGTTTGGAATGAGAAGAGTTTGATCTCAGAAAAGCTGCGAATAACTTCCAGCCAGCCAGGCAGGATGATCGATGGTCACCTACTCAGACGCCACCACTCCTGCAGCTGGCCCGTTCAAACCGAATGCTCGGTCCTGTCAATGTCATCGATCACTCCCATTCGACACTACGGCTGCATAACGAGCTCTCTTCGGCGCATCGTGTGCAACCGCGCATGTGCGCTGGGACATTTGCGGAGCTCAAGGGAGGCAAGGCTGCAGACTTCGGAAACCGAGTCATCAATGGTCTTCGTGCATGATCCGGGGATGCGTACAGAATCGAAGAGACGGCCGTGTCTAGGTATTAGGTAGCTTTGTCGGCACATCGATCTAGCTCGGGCCTACAGAAATGGACCTTAACGCGATTGGGAAATTTGAAGGAATAGCAAACTCCATCGTTGCGGTTTGTACAAGGCAGTGGGAGTTGCCGTTGATTCCTCTTCAACTGCTAACTATTGAAAGGAAGTCAAGGTCAGGTTTTGCTATGGATCGACCGTTTTGAAGCAGCTAGTAGATTGGTTGCCAGAACAAGCAGCTATGGCGAAGACAGGCAAGAGATTACACAATCAGAATTGGTATAATAAGGTTCTCGTTTTGTTCCACCACTCCTTGCAAACAGCGATGGCAGCCAACTTACTCTCCTCACCTCGAAAACACTCGCTGAAAGTCGTTATACCCTGGTTAAGAACAACCCCTTGGAACCGGTTATGTCCGGTAATCTTTTATTGGAACCGGTTATCGGTGCAGAACCGGTTCTGTTGAGCTGGCGCTCGGCAGAGCCGGTTTTGCATCGATAATCGGCTCCAAAAAACGATTACCTCATATGTTATGTCACAATCCTTCAATCCATGTTCTCCGTTCAGACACCACTTGTGTACGGTAATTCCGAAATTTGCATTCCTCTAACGACGTTGCTCATGATCGACCCTCTGACTGAGCATGGCATAACCGCATAAGGTGCAGCCCTCTCCTACGAAATAAACACAGGACCTTACAGCAAGTGGCAAGAGCCCAGAAGCACCGCACATTGGGGCCTGCCACGGAGCCCACCACTAACTTATCATACGGCTCAGCTTCGTCAATTAGCAAGCCCTCCTTCACGAACGAGACTGACATCCCACGTCCCTAGACACCCTGCTTCTGCAATCGTATGCGCACATCAAGTCCAAAATGTCCACTCCCTCACAGCACTCACCTCTGCTCCATAGCTTTCGCTATGCTTTCGCGGACAACGACAACAGAAACAAGCGCTAGCAACTTGTGTGCACAACGCCTGATGTCAAGATGAAAACAGCTGCTCAGATACATACAGTGCAGTCCCTTACCGACAAAGTCGTAATACACTGCCACTTGCTGCACACAAGGTCAACCACGTCACATTCTCCACGCCTTCGATAGCCTATCGGACACCTCCGGCAACCTCCGAAGCCGAGTCAGCACAGATCAACGCCCGTCTCCACACAAAGCGACGTTTCCAGACGAAATCCTGGAACTGCAGACTTCAACTTCGCTCCAGCATGCTCCATTCTTTGAACACCCCCGGCCACGAAACCAGTTTCACCCGAACACTCCGTCTCGGGCTTCGCACGCAAGCTACTCGCGCCAAAGAACCAAGTGACCCTCCTGCAAAACGTCGCAGCGCAACCGCGTGAGGCACCATCAAATGGCCAGACAACTGCTACGAGACGCAACAAAAGACGGTCCATCACAAAGCACGACCTACGCAAACATTCGCGTCTTTCACTCTCCGGGTAAGCTTAAGAGCACAAGGAACACAGAACATTTGAGAGAAACATGGTGATCTGGGGTTTGGACCTCGACGACGCGACTCGCCAACCACTCGCACAAACCAGTCCGACTCCGGCCCGCATGTAAGGGCAGCTCTCCCAAAACTTGACCACACATGACAGACCGCGCTCACCCAAGAGCCCGACCAAAACGAACGTCACGAACACAGGCCTCCTCAACAAAACGAGCACAACAGTGGACGACGCGCAAGTTCAAGGGCGAGTGGGAGGGACAAGCGAATGGTCGGGGGACTGGAGACTGGAGAGCAAAGCGAAGGGCACGCTTTGTGCCCGTATAGTAGGTGATCCCACGCTCGGAACCTGTCTTCATAAACGTGGCTAAATTAAGTTCAGCGAAACTTGTACAGTTGTGTACTTTTTTTTTCTGTACATAGCAGGTGATCACGACAGTGTTACATGTGAAAGCTTTGCACCTTTGCCAGAGTTTTCAGGCACTCGAGCTCTGCTGAACTGTGAACCAATGATCGGGGAGAACCGGCGGTCAGTGTATTGTCAGCAGGTTGAAATTGCAACAACCTGAAGCTACCGCATTAACCCTCAAAGGACCACTCTACGTATCATATAATATATATGCTGCTGTATAATTGGCATTTGCTACCAATAAAAAGTTTTAATTTGGGATCTTGACTAGCTCACTAGAACAGCATTGATCTATATTCTAACTTCTTTGTTGATCTCAAATGTAATAAAGGTGTGAATGCATTCCAAATACAAGAAAATATCAAATAGTGTATTGGCCACAAAGGGCTCCTTAGTCCTTTAAGGGTTAAAATCGGTTGAAACTTGAATCTACCGCTTTAAAATCAGCCCTTTCCCCTCAAAAAAGCTCCAAATATAGTAGTAGACAGTAGAAATTTAGAAGTTTGTTAGAAAGTAACCAGTGCATGTTGGTCAAAATTTGGTTGAAATTGGGATATGTTGGATTTTAGATGGTAAAGCTAAAATTGCTCCCCGAATTATTTAGGGAGAAATTTTTGAACCCTCCACAAGGTCCTTAAGATTTGACACTCTTAACATTTATTGGGCCTAGACTAGGTACATTAGAAGCATGTGTGAAGTGTCTCTACCTCATATGACTTCCTATTGTAAATCACAAGAACTATGAATAGAAAATGGCAATCTAACACTATGTCACAAATTTCTTAATTAATCTCCTACTATTGTACACAATCATAACTAAATGTTACCCTCAGAGGTACTAGGTTGAAGATTTTAATCATAGAGAAAAAGGACCATGGTAATATGTACATGTAATTGTGACGCCCAATGAAAATTGGACATGCCAATGTGAGCCATGATTGTAGTCAAAGGCATAATAGGGTATTCACTAGGGTGTAAGGAATTTTTGATATCAAAAAGTACAAACTAAAATAATTAAGGAGACCCCTTGAAAAGGGTTCTTAAAGGCCTTGTGGAGGGCTCATATTTTTCTAATGACTAATTTGAACACCTCATGTGGAATCATTGCTCAGAACTTACAAAAAAATACTAGACTCTGGAGACTAAGCAAGATTTTTTATTTAGATTTTTTATTTCTGATGCCAGGGCCACACATGCTAAAACCGCCACTTCAAAACTGACAAAGAACAATTGAAGAAGTAACTTGTATTTTTGGAAAATTGGGGGACAATCATTTTTTCAAAGTTTTGTCTTCTGGTTGCCTAAATTTAACCTTTCCATTGTTTTAGGGCATGAGGTTGAAGATGCCGGTTTTGGAAACTCTCAAAACTATTGGTGTTGAATAGACCAGAAAATTGGGTGTAAATATCAAAGAATTCTTTTGTACACAAAAAATAATTGTTGCCATATATTTTTTACAAAATGCTGGTTTATTGATTTGGTGTGGCCCGACCTTGAGTTTGTGAGTTTGCAAAAGCTAACGTAGTCATAAATGGCAAAGACGTCATTCTTTGGTCTCTAAAGTGATCCCAAAAAAAGGATTTTCACTAAATAGTGCATTCATGTTGCCTTTACAATTAGGTTGTTTTTCATAAAGAAAGTTACCTCATGACTCATCACTTGGCCACCTCTAGATGCATGTAATTCTCTATATACTAGAGTTTCACATAATTACAACTTGAACATTGTTGATTGTCTTTTTGCAATGTTATTGTTGCTAAGGCTTTTAAATGTTGTTTATTGCAATAAGTATTGATGAAGACTTTTGTAGTGTCAACAAGTATTTGTATATTTCAAAATGTTGAGAAATTAGCGTGGGCAAAGTGCACTATTTAGTGGATATAATTAGCTTGCTTGGATGAAATATTGTGTGGAGAGTAACAAGAGTGAGTACATTGCTATTGGGCATAAGCGCAAAAGTCTGGTTGAAGCTTGAATTTCAAGGAAAAATTGGGCATTGTTTTTTTCAAAGTAAAATTTGCAGCGTAGACATAGGTAGTTGTTTTTGCTAATTTGTGAATTACTGTTTGAAAATGGAAATTGCTTGATTTTAGCTAATGAAGTTAAAAGATTTCCTTGAACATTGTCCTTGATTGTTGCTAGTTGCAATAAACTTTGTACACAATGTTGTGTTCACGTTATCACCTCACATATCTGACAAAGATCTATGTCTACAAATTTAAATACAGTAGAGGACACAAACATTTCAATATCTAAGCTCTATTGTGCACTAGGATCTTTTTAGCTATGGGAAACTTAACTTGTAATTTTTAGTGTAAATCCTCTCTAATTTAAACAATCCTATAATTTTGAAAGGGATATGACGTTGATGTCTACAAATCAATTAGAGATGACAAGATACGATTAGGTTTTCAAATATCAATTATAGATGAAAGGGTTCTCTATAGAATAGTATAATCACTAGAAGAAAAATTGCAATGTACAACTATAATTATCCAACTAGAATGCAACTAAGCCGTGGTACAACTAGAAAACAACTAGAAAATCACATGATCACTCAAAAAAACATTTCAACAACAAAGAGGGTACCCTAAATAACTCACAATTGTATTGTAATTGTTTGCACTACTGCAAAAACTTGCTAAACAAGTAATGCGGACATAAATTGTTTCATCATCAACTGTCAATCTAGTCATGGATGCTATGTGTTCATATGGACTCTACTAACCATCCAAGTACCACCACAATTGTTCTTGAGTGGTTTTGACAACTGCAATACTACTAAAAAACAAATCACTTGAAACTGCAGTAGTTGTTCTTACTACTGCTCTTTATTTTTTGCTCCATTAACATTTCAGGCTACCCTTTCTTTGCTATGGGTAGCTAATTCCGTTCAACTACTCATGTTTGGAGTTAGTGTGAATGCATTTTAGAGTTTAGGCTTGTACAATAGTTGCTTGTTGGTTGTTCCTAGACTTCTCCTACTACTACAAGTTAATTGAGAAACAATTTCATTGTTTCTACCTATTTTTACCACCATCTCTTTGATTTTTTCACAAGGAGTGCACTCCCTTTTTTTTATTGTACACATGCAATCAAATGAAGGGTTATTAACTTATTATAATTGTCTTGGTCCTAAATTTTTGACAAGGCTCTATAAAAAGTAAGCATCATTGAAATGGGTGTGGGCTCTTTGTAAATAATGAAGGGTAGAACACAATATTCATTAAATTGGAAAAAAAAAACTCCCAAACTATATTTCACCTAAAACCTCTCAAGTCAATTGAAACATTTAAGGAGGTCAACTTAAATGTTTAAGGAGGTCAACTTAGACTTAGTTAATGAACTTTGTGTCCAAAATTTCAGAAATATTGTTATTTTATGGAACAAATAGGTCTTGTTCTTGGCTTTTTGACAATAAAGAGAGTATTTTTGGAAGATTTTTAGCTTTTGGGGTAATAAAGAGAGTATTTCTGGAAGATTCTTGGCTTCTTGGGTAACAAAGAGTGTATTTTTGGAAGATATATATCTCATTTCATAGGAAAATAGTCAAGAGCCACTTGACAAAAAAGGGTCAGAATTCCCAAAATGTCTGTTTTTTCCCAATTTAATGAATATTGTGTTGTAGGGCATAATAATGAGAATTACAAAAAGAAAATTGTACATTAGCCTTGCCAATATTCAAAAAAAAATCTATACTTTTATTAGATATATTTTAATTATTTAATGGTTAGCTAAAGTTTCCCATGTTTTGAATATGACAAAGTATCCTATATTTGATTCGTGTCCAAATATCCAAAGTCAGCTGTATTTAGTAGTAGCTTAGGGTTGTAGGGTTAATAAATGATGTACAAGAAATGATATAGGATTGGACACATGGATGGAGCTTTTGTTGCTGTTCATTTACGAGCTTGTGGCCTATGCTTAGGGTTAGCGTGGGGTTGAGGGTTGGGTTGTGCTTTAGCAACTTTTGCTAGCATGCTTGCATGTTTTGTGGTTTTGGTTACACGTTATCTCAAATTTTGCAACAATGCTTTCTGTTTGCGTGCGGTTTCTAGACTTTGTAAGGGTTCAGGTGCAATGCTATCTCTGCTCGATAGTTCGTTTTCCATGCTTTCTCAAATTTCTCTACATGCTTGCATCAGCGCAATCTTGCAAGGCAATAACCAAAACTCAATCGATGTTGGCTATGTTGACCTTGGGCTCCTTCACTTGTTTGCTTGCTTGCCCCTTGTAGCCTTGCAAGTATGCATTCCCCCTCTAGTTGGCTTAGTCCTAGCTCTTGCAAGCAACTTTGTTTTTTGACCATTCTCATCTCTTTTTATTGTTTCAAAATTTCATGCGTCAAATTTTCTTGCCCTTTTCATTCTTTTGAATACGCAAATTGTATGTTTCCAATTCCGCAGCTCTCCATCTCTCTCAGTCTCTCGCTGCGTAATTGGCACCATTGGGTTGTTTTTTTTTTGGGTTTAAAAGCAAATGTGGCAGTTGGGGGAATTTGCTGACAAGGATGGTGTTGGTGACGCAAATCAAGAGTTCATGGCAAGGGAATCCAAGTTGCATCACTATAGGCTGTAGCCATGTTATGCATGTAAATGCTTTGTATTGTGTTTCTAAACACATATATGTTTTGAACATGCACCTGTTGCAAAGTTCATATCCACCCTATATCTTCATCTAAATTCATTTCTTCATGCTAGTGCAATACAAAAAAAATTTGGTAAATTTTGTGATTTGGTTAGACGTATGCTAGGATTAAAAGGGGTTTGTGGTTGAAGTGGAATGGGTTTCACCACTTTTTGTTCATCCTATATTGAATTTACAAATATGCTTTTAGGTATACTATATGTTTTTCCATGAGTTCTGTTTAACGTCATATGTGTTGATTTGGGAAAATGATGGGTACCATTTTGCACCTCAACTTAATCCAAAATAGCCACCTTAATTCAAATAAGGAGGTCACCTTAAACCTAGTTATGAACCTTTGTCCAAAATTTCAGAAGTCAATGAAATTTTTGTCCAAAAAGAGCATATTTTTGGAAGATATATATATCTCATTTCATTGGAAAACAGTCAACTGATTCCCAATTCAATGAATACGGCGTTCTGTAGGAAAAAAAGCCTGAAGTCCTACTTCGTATGCTTTTCCCCAAATTAACAAATATGACGTTTTTTTCTCTCAAGTTCTTGTTTGAAGTATTATGTGATTGGTGAAAATTTATGTTTTGAAGTGTTTGGTTTTTTATTATATGTGTGTAATTTTGTTTGTGTCATTGTGTATTTATTATGAACATAGGGTATACAAAAATATCACAAGAACTTAATTCAAATGAAGCCTAGGGTACATGAAATTGTCAAAATTTAGAAATTTAGGTAAATATAGCCCTATAAAAATCAAATGTTTTTACCTACATAGCCTCCATCTTATAGGTGCTTGAATGTACTCTACCCACAAACATCATATATAGTGCATTCCCGATGATTGTTATAATCTACACTAGTAAAAAACGGTTTTTGGCACAAGCACCAAAGAATAGATAAAACTTGCTCATTTGCCAACATTTGCTATTCAAGTTGCCTATATTGAAAAGGCCACAAAATTTGCTATTTACAAAATTTGTTATTTTTGGTTCCTTGCTTATACAAGCTAAATGGTTGATCTATTCAAAAAACACGTTCATTGTGCTTTTGTAGTAGCTGCGCAACAACTCTAAAGGGCATTTTCCCCTTCATTTATAGGCTTTTTGCAATATCAATAACATTGCAATTTTAAAATTACAACACTATCATTAATGAGTGATTTGGTTTAATCAACTACCAATGCAAAGTCATTTATTGAAATGGAAAAAGAATTTATCACAATAGCAAAATAGGTAGGCCAATAAAAAATGGGAGCTTAAACCTCCTATATATGTTGTATAAATTTTAATTACTATTAATACATTTTTGTAATTATTTAAAATTATACAAGTACTAAATTATATTTGAGGTGTGGATTAGAACGTGATAGACTGCAAGCTTGAATTTTGTGTGTCATCTTTGTTGATCATAGCTTATCTAGCATTGATTGCTTTAGATTAGAGATAGTGTTGAATTGTTGATGTGGTTCTTGCCAAAGCATGGACATAGATAACAATAATTTTTGAAATTGAAATTGAGAGTAGCAAGAAGAACAAAGGTTTGAGTGTGGATTCTGGATTGAGACTCGTTTCTATCATTAACACTTACTAGTCTAGCTATTGCAAATCAACACATTGTGTTGTGTGTACTCTTTTGTTTCCTTCAATTACCTTGGATTTCACATTTTACTACTGTTAGTAGCTTGAAGTTGGATGAAAATTGCTAGATCAACTACACAATTTTGAATACAGTGATTATTATCAAAATTGCAACTGTAATTTTACAATGCAATTGATGTTCCAACACAAAAATTGCAACTTGGACAAACTATTGTTTTCAAAATGCAATACCAAGCTTTAGTTTTCTTTGATAAAATCAATGCATTGTAATTTTGATAGCAAAAGCACCACAACATGATAAATTTTCACATGGCAAGCACTCGGGCAAGCATCAAATCAAATGCTCAAGGCATTTGAACCAATGATACCACTTCCACAAAAATCAAAAGCAAAAAATACTCTTTTTCTATCAAAAGATGTGCCAAGCGGATAACTTGCACATTGGATTGGTTTTAACATGTGTGGTGCCCACTATGTCTTGTGAAATTGTGTGACAATCCATAAGTGCATGAGTGCCATCACAACTTTTGGTGTTCTCATTGGTGCCCAAGCTGATGCCAAGAAGTTAATTCTCTAGTAGTGCTACAAACACCTTATTGCAATTACAGTTTTGACAATGATAAATTGAAGATCAACTTAGGAAAACTTTCATACAATTTTCTTTTTGTTAGTCTATTTATTGATTGTACTTTCTAGTAATATTGATTTAGTTGGAACATAATAAAAAAGATTTACTAAGATGCCTTTAAAAATAATGATCACAATAATAGATGATTATCTTGCATTGTTGTACCTATTTGTTGAGCAAAATGCAAACCTAGGAACTTAAAAATTGTACAAATTTTTACTACATTTCACTAGAAGAAAACTTGAAAAAAATGCATTAAAGTCAGCCTGACCAACTTGATGGTGTTTTGTTCCTAATGCAAAATTTTGTGTTGGAAACAAAAAAATTGTGTTAGGAACAAAACAACATCAAGTTGTTTATGTTCACCTTAACGCAATTTTTTCAAATTTTCTTTTAGTCTTTTTAGGTGCCATGTGGGCACTCACATAGAACTAAAAGTTCCAAATTACCTTTATACTAAAGAAAACTTCATATATTTGTTTACATGATAATTAGGGCCAATCATGTACACTATAATTTGAAGCCATCACAACTTGGGGGGCCACATTAAACAAAATTTTGACATGATTGACCTAAAAAATGGTACTTCCTATAATCCCTGAACATCACAAAAGCGTGGCCGTGTATATGGCTGTATGTACAAACATATTTGAGCTTCTCTATGCACCCACCATCATACAACCCTTCAATATATATGGTTGTAACACTCAATTTCCAGCTGATTCAAACTTCTGAATATTGGTTGCAACCGTATTTAGTACCGTAGCTCCAGAGCCCAAAGGTCCTTTAGGAGTTAATAAGAGTATGAAGAGGTCATTTCTTCCTTGTCAATATTTCTTCAAGACAAAAAAATGAGACCACAACTCCAAGTCTTGAAAATCCTATAAGACAAAGGAATGATGAAAGAGCCCATGAAAAGGTTCTTGAGACTTTAGTTCCATCTTTTGGTATCTGTCAACTAAAACAAACTAATATTTATAAAAATAAATGTATTTAATTGTAATCAAACTACTACCCTAAGACTACAATTTGGCCTTTTATTCTTGGTGCACCCAATTCCAAACCTTGTAACGTGCCCAAACTTGTTTTTAGAGCAATACAGTGTTTTTCAAGCTTTTTGCCTTCACTCTTTGTGTAAAAATCCTAGACCTCTTTTAGAAATTTAATCCACAAGACTCAAGCACTTAAACCTTCTTGGGATTCAAAACAAATTTGAATTATAGTCCTAGTGTCAAGCAACCCATATTACAAACTGAACTTTCTTTATATATTGGTAATTTATATACTAGTAAAGTTTTGAACTTACAACTTGTGAATTGATTGCCATGAAAAGAGACTCAAAGCATTGCAAGGGCCATCAACACCATGTTTTAGGTGTGTAATATTCTTGTTCAATCTATAATTTTGTTTACTCTAGTCATGGTGAGCTCAAAGCAATGTGTGAATAGATTTTGAACTTCTTTGGCAAAAATCCTACATTTGTCATTTTGAACTAATTTTTTTAGAGCATGCACCAAATATTGCCTATATATTTACTCCATAATCAGAAATATTTCAAAACATTAGTTAGTTTTAAGCCGATTGAATTAGATTTCAATAGATTTTTTTCATATATCATTTGGTTGACTTTCTATTGTTTTTTGGCTCTCCTTGTACATTGGCTCAAAGTAACTAAACTAGACTATTCATATAAATTTGGATTTTTTTTGCAAATCATAGGTAGATTTTTTGATGTTGAAACTCACAAATCTCTTAATGATAAATTGCATAATCTCTTGATGTTTTGCATAGATTTTGAATGATTTGCATATGGATTGTTGCATTCTAGGTTTTAAAGAGTCCAAAAGTACTTAAACATGTCATTAAAATAGATATTGTGCTCAAGACACATTTGTAAAATTGCACAAAGATGTTTACAACCTAGTTGCATTCTCTTAGTAGCATTCTTGTGATCCTTTGTTGTGTGCTTAAACCCCTTCATACATTTGAACTATTGTGTAGTTGTAGCATTCTTAGCCACGCATTAGAAGCAACTTGAAGTTGAGCTTCTCCACATTTTCATGAACCCTCTCTTTTCTAGTGTGCAAATCTATGGTGGATTGAATGTTTCATTCATATTTACAAACAAAAACAAAAGTAACCTTTTTCTACTTTTGTTTTCTTAGACTAATTCAAGGCATTTTGAATCCATGCTTGAACTCAAACATTTCAAACTTGATCTTTCAATGATAAATTTCTAAATTTGTGCATTTTCTCTTGTTAGCAACTAAGAAGAATGAGGGTTTCATAAAAAATGGAAAAGGCTCAACCTTGGATTGACCAAAATGCATGACACATTTAGGGCAAACTTCCATGTTGCATCAAAATCAGCCATCAGCCATGGTGATTGTTTGTCAACTTTAGACAGAAACTTAACTCCCCTAAATTCCCATGTTTCTTACAAAAATAACTCACCAAAAATTCATTTCATTTCCTGCTAATGTTGTTTTCCACTTCCATCCTTGACTCCTTTGTTGTTTCCTCCATTCTCCAATTCCAATGCAACATGGAAGTTGGCCCTTATCACAAACACTTGGCAGTAGTATTTTGATAAAAGTTGACAAAACCACTGCACGTTACTCTCGGTCAGATATGGAGTTTTCCTTGAGAGCTTGGTTATTGTCCGTTGGCAATGGAGCCAAACGGGCCAAACGGGTAAGCAAAGGACAAGGCACCCTTGGACGCATTCAAAGGAATCATGCTGTCGTCTTGGCGGGGTCCTGGAGGCGGCCCAATATCTCTCGGCCACTCCGGCAACTCACGGCAGTTGGGTACCTTGCGCCAAGTGATAATGTCTAATGGGTGAGCTCCGCTCATCCTCTCTTGTATGTACAATCCCCTCTTTGCCAGCATGTACCTACACACCCTCAATTCAAGTTCAGCCTCAAACTCAAAAAAAAAAACAAAACAAAAAAGCAATCCATTTCTTAACCCTTAAACGTCGGGCTAGTAAGGGCCACTTTCCATTGGTCACTAGAACTAGAGGCCCATCC
The DNA here is from genome assembly GCA_963920765.1 of Ulota crispa. Taxonomy (NCBI): domain Eukaryota; kingdom Viridiplantae; phylum Streptophyta; class Bryopsida; order Orthotrichales; family Orthotrichaceae; genus Ulota; species Ulota crispa. The sequence goes on along the minus strand of OY987249.1, from coordinate 15,161,592 downwards.
ATCCAAATTAACCACAGTCAAAGAAAAGAGATAATTTTGAAATCTTGACAAGACATGCATATATTTTTGAAAGCAAGCTCCGGTCTAGGGTTTAGAAGGTCCAAGAATGTTATTCAATTTTTGCAAAGCTGGAGGCTGAGGTCCAAGCCCAGACACCTCCATCCCCTCCCCCCCAATGGAAACCAGCTCTAATCGTGTCTTGGCTATTGTGCTACAATAGGTGCCCATTCTATAGTATTGTTCTAAAAGTTGCAAAAAGTCAACAGTGCATGGTGCCCTCATGAAAATTCCAAGAAGGGTAGTGTGGAACCTAGCACTATGTCTGTGAAACTTCTCACAATTTGGGTTACCTAAAAATATGATGTATTTAGTGAGGTTGTTTTTTACCTTCCATAGTAGACCATGTATTTATGATCACTTCTAAAAAAAATCAAGTGAAAAATTGCTTTTTCATCCTACAAAATATTTTCTCAAGGCTAGAGGATGGAAAATGTCCCCTCATAGTTTAGGGATTAAAGATGCACGCTTCAAGTCTTGCCTTTTCTTCATGTTCTCGGCATTGACACGCTTCTCCTCGTATGGGTCGGTGGGGACTTTAGTGATGATGTTGTACTTCACTCCGGACTGGTTATTGCGAAATCCGGGGAACCACTTGACATTCTTATCATAGTCCAGAAAAGCCTGCCACCTGTCTTCCCTGTCCCTCCGCAGCTCGCTCTTGCGGAACTCCCCTTCATTGCCTAGATACTCAAGAACCCTCTGTTGTGGCAATTGCAATCCCAGGTGGTGAGTGCGTGGAGATGGGTCATGCTAACACCATATTAGGTAAATTGGGAAAAATAGTACATTATGGGATTTTCACTTTATTTGTCATTATGTATTTAGTATACTACAAAAAAACAAGCACGTATTTTTTAGTATAGTAATGATTGCCTCCAAGAATTTTAAATAATTACAACTATGAGTTGTAGCTATGCCTACATTTACTATATGTAAGATTAATCCTTGAGCTCCTAGTCCAAATTCATGCTCAGTGTGTTGGACTTGGACATCATGCATTGCAAACAATTTGGCACCATAAGTTCAAACACAACATTTGGAAGAGTTAACTGTTGATATTGCACTAGGGTTAGGGTTCACAGATGTATAAATTTTTTTGATAAGCTTTCATTGTACAAATCAAAAAATTATAATGATTTAAGGCACCAAATTGTTAAATATGAAGAGGCTAGATTTGGGGTGTTGGGGCACTCAAGGGTTAAGATGGAATACAAAAGGGTCCCTCCATTCTTCCCCATTTGCTTGATATGAAGCACATTATGCTTTGAAGCCTGACAAGACATGAAAGAATTGGAGCGATGGAAAGGAGGCAGGCAGGCTAACCTTGTATTGATCCTTCTTGGCTTTCATCTCTCGGTTCAGGACATTCAACACATCTGTTCGCCAAAACTCCTTCCGCTTTGGGTCTAAGTATGAGGTGCACGTCTTCTCTTCGGGTTCTATGAGCTCCTTGTATGCCGGGTGGCGCATGTGACTGAATCGTCGCGCATGCAACCTCTTTTTCGCCATTTTGTCCTGCACAAAACAATCACCACAAGTACCACCAACTCTTTAGTTTAGACATTGTTGTTGCAATCAGGGAGCAGCCACGGTTTGCAATCCCCTCCTTAGAGAGCATCCACACCCTTGCTCACAACCTGGAGCTCTTGTCTTGAAAGCAAGTGTCCAGAAGGCATTCACTATCAAGGGCTCACTCAAATCTCAGATGTTTTGCCTTTGCCCTTGAGCAAGTACTAGCAAGCATAGAGAGAGCATCATATCACATAGAACAAATGTAGAGGATCAATTGCAAGCCTTGTCTTGAAGCAAATTAGCAAGTTTCAATTGTCCTAAATTTTGTCGCACTAACTCTTCATCAAACCCCTTAAACATTTCTAGACTTGTGCTACAATTGAGCAAGCCCTATTTGGTATAGGGCAACGTTGGCACGTGTGCAGTGACGTGCATCAAACAAAGCAGAGACAATGCCAAGTGCTCTTGCAGGGTTGGGCTATTGCGCATGTGTGGGTGCAGATGCTCTTACTCATTCTCCCATCTCAACAAATGGTAGGCTATTGCCTTCTTAGATTCCTTTAATTGGCGCTCCAACCCAATTCATCAATCATTGGAGGCTACAAGTGGGGTTGTGAAAATGCAAGTACAAAACTCTCCAGGTTCATTGTATTCTTGTTGAGCAATAAAGGTAGGCACAGGATCTCAAGTCCATTCTCAATATGTGGAGAATGCCAACATGGTAGGTCAATTGCAATTAATAGCAACTCCATTCTCCTAAGATGGAGAGTTGTTTTTTTTATCATCCACAAATGGAGAATTAGTCAGAGAAGATAGACTTCACTTACGAAGTTTTATCCTGAGGCTCAATAGGCCGTCTTATTTTCACAGTCTTTGTTCACCCTCACATTCACCTTCTCTTGTCTCTATTCGTTTTTAGTAATTGATTCTCTTGCTTTCACTCACTCTCTTTGTACCATTCTCCATTACTTGTTCTCCACTACTCTCACAAAGGAGAGTCACACCTTCTTCCATAAAAAATTACTTGTATTGGCTCCTACTTTCACTCCACCTGTTCTTGTTCTCCACAGAAGTTTGGTTCTTGCAAAAGGTATGATTACCCCTAATACTTGCTCTAAAGGGGAGTCACACCTTTCCATAAAAAAACTTGTACCGGCTCCTACTTTCACTCCACCTATTTTCATTCTCCACTGAAGTTTGATTCTTACAAAAGGTGTAACTACCCCTAATGCTCACTCTCATTTAATCCTTAAGCGCCCTAGCAACAGGATCCTGTCATTGGAGCCCAAACTCTATCTCCTTTTTTCTCTTAATTTGTACGGTGAAAACATTCATAGCTTGTCCCCATCAACAGAGAAGGTAGTCATTTTTCAAATCCTATGGTCACTTTTTCTGAATGTAATTTTCCAAGCTATGGTGGCCATTAAAACCCCCATTTTGTCTTAATTCCTAAAGTAACTCTGGGCACTCAAGGGTTAAGGAGTTCTCGAGTTTTGGTTTTCATAATGACTAAAATGCAATGTGGCTGTCATTGATTGATGGGGATTTCGGCCGACAAAGCGTGGTGGAGGTACTCACATGCTTGCTTTGGAAGTGACGTCGTTGGGCCCAAGTGGAAGCAACATCGTCCAAATAGCCATACTTGGTGATAGGCCCCCAAATGTTGTACGGGTACGTAAGGCCGGTGTCCATGCTGGTCTGCGCTCCAACCATTTCCTCCGGCAACGCCGAGAACACGGGCATGATCACGTTGGGCGGCACGGACGACATTGTCTTTGGCGAGCGCACCGGCGTCCTCGGTGACCTAGGCATCTTGGGCGTCTGAGCTCGTGGGATCGACCTAGGAGACTTCAAGGGCACAGCATCCTTCACAGGCCCACCACCCCCGCGCAGTCGCCCAGCTACAAGGTTTGGAAAGGAGAACCAATCTGCTAGTTCAAAGTTAGCCGATTGAAATGAGAAAAAACCATTTACAATTCACAAACATTGGCTGAAAAATCAGTTAAAAATCTAAAAAATATAGGGAGAATTTCATGGATATCCTTGAAGTTTGCAATAATTTCATAGATACCCTTGCTTTTTCAGAAATTTCACAGATAACCCTGACCAAAATTTTCAGGTGTTTTTTTGTTGTGCATGTCACTTCCCTTCTTCCTTTGTGTGCATGCATAATAAGAAAAAAGTAGTGTACATACAAAGGGAGAATGGAAGTGACATGCACAATAAAAAAAACACTTGAAATGTTGGTCCAAGGGTATCTTTGAAATTTCTGAAAAAGTAAGGATATCTATGAAATTATTGCAAACTTCAAGGACATATATTTACAGTATGAAATAGAGAAAATAACCAAAATAGTTCCTTGAAAAATACAGGAATCCAAGGAAATCAACTGAAAAGACTAAAATATTTCCCGGACCTTGCTCAGCTACTCTCGGAGACGGGTCCCCTTTCTGGTCGCCAGATTTCCCCCGTGGCGATGGCCGATTCGAACACACAAGCACAGCCGGTTTCTTCGAGATTGGGTTCTGGGATTTCACTTGGATTTTCGGAACAGGATTCCGAGCTGGTGAATACTCTCGGGATGCAGGAGCCTCGTCCACAGCCTCTACAGCAGCTTTCGCAGGCTCCGCCGCCATCGCTAGACCACGAGCTCAAAGCGAATCTAATATGAATCCTACCGAATCTGCAAAGTCAACTACACCATATTACGAAATTGGGAAAAACGGAGGGACCATTTGTGTATTCCATTTCAATCCCATATAGTAAATGTATGCATAGCTATAGCTGAAAGTTTTAATTATCTCCAGTGTGAATCTAATACGAATACTACCAAATCTGCAAAGTCAAGTCAACACCATATCAGGAAAATTGGGAAAAACAGAAAAATTGGGAAAAACAGAGAGACCATTTTGTGTTCCACTTTAGTCCCGCATATAGTGAATGTAGGCATAGTTCAATAGCTCAGACAAGGTTGTAATTATCTGAAGTTCTAGGAAGCAATCACAGAGACCATTTTGTACTTTACTTTAATCCCACATATCATAAATGCAAGCATAGATATTGCTCAAGGTTGTAATTATCCAAAGTTCTTGGAAACAATCACAGAGGAACCATTTTGTATTCCACTTTAATCCCACATACAATGAATGTAGTCATAGTTCAATAGCTCAAAGTTGTAATTATCTGAAGTTCTTGGAAGCAATCATTGAGACCTCACTATTGTACAATAAAGTGCACGCTTCTTTTTCTTCTGTAATGCTAAAGTGTACAGAATGGCAAAGAAATATGAGAAAGTCTCAATTTTTCCAAATTTACCTAATGTGGTGTTTCAAGTGCCTTCGCAGCGACGGAGTGAACCTACTTGAGTTGAGGTCATGCTGGGTAATGGCAGCTAAAAGCTTGAAAAGTGCAACATGCCGGCCGAAGGAGAGAGAGAAGAGAGAGAGACGAAACGCAAAGGGCGGAGATGAAAGGCTTTGTATCCGGGGGCCGTTGATTGGGTAAGGCGAGAGAGTGGTCGACGAGCAACCGCTTTCTTCGACAGTTACAACGTCCAGTATGCCAGTTGGAGCCTACTTCGTTTCAGCTGAACTACTTTATTCCAACCGACGAATCTCTCTGCTGGTCGAGGACCACCTTCAAATCGAAAAAGTTCCATGGATTGAGGAGCTAATATCTTTGAAACAAAGACTCCGAATAAAGAATCACGGATGGTCGGATTTGGAAGCAAAAGAGAGCGTAGTGTAGCTGAAATTCTAGAGCTTCGATATCGCTCATTGTTGCTGGATTAGCAGCTGCAAGTACAGCATTTCTGTAGCGGAGCTTTGATTCCAGCGTTCACCCTCTCTCTCCGTCTCTCTCTCTTCGGGAGTTTTCCTGACAAGCTAGCACCAATTCTGCAGCGGAGCTTTGTGTACTGCAATCTACTATCATACACATTTTTCTTGTACCACTAAAAAGCTCCCTTTTGCTGATTTCAAATGCTGAGAAAGCATTTGCCAAGTTCAATGATCTCATGGGGTAAGCTAAGCAATTAGAGAGCATTCCTCTCCTAGCAAGCTTGGCCTTGTCCATATGAGGTACCATTATTACTGCTAATCTTTAAATCATTCATAACAAGGAGCTTGTAGCATGAACAAATATGATAATTGTGTTATTCATGAAATGGGGAAAATTATTACATTTTGGGACTTCTGAAGGTTTCACGTGGCCACCTAAATCCGAGCTCATAGCGCTTTTTTTGGTACACGTGCACTCACTTGAGTGGAGGAATTTGAGAGGGAAAAAATCTTAGTGGCTCAGACTGAATTTGATACCTTCAAATATGGTTTAAGGTGACTTTTTGGTTTAAGGTGGAGTACAAAATGGTACCTCCGTTTTTCCCAATTTAACAAATAACGCATTGGTACTTTTTGCACGGAATTTGGGTGCCCAAATGGCAACATCAAAAATGAAGATTTTGTACAGATTTGAGAGATGATATATTGATTCTAGAACGCATGTGTCACTAGCCCAAAGACTAAAATAATAATATAATCCTTTGCAAGGAAGCTTTTTGAACGTTTTTAGAGGTACAAAGGGAGAATCTCTCACTCTTCCGAGTTTTCCTGACAAGCTAGCTGAGCGTGAGCTTACGTGTTTGACAGCAGCCTTGTCAAAACCAAGCTCGAGGTTCTGAAATCTCCTTGGGCACGTAATTGTCCATGTGGCAAAACAATGTTTTTTTCTACAAAGCAACTTCCGTTGCTTAGGAATTTTGCCTTTGAAGAAGAGAGGAGGCTTGGCAATGACAGTTTACATCTATGAGAACTTTTGTATGATTATCTGTGGTAACACAAGGAGTGGTATCTAAAGTATGTTTTGAGATCCAATGAAAAGCCCTCACCTAGACACATCTTTCTGTACATTGTGAACAAATCTTTTTTAGAGCTCCACTCAACCAATGGCTTGCCCAACCATATATCTAGTTGGACCATAAGCCATCTCTTACTCCAAATTTCATAAAATCATATTTCAATTCAAGCCTTCTTGCACTACCGCTGTAATGCAAAGTAATGTAAAGCAGTACAAAAAGTATTTGAAACAAGCATGAAAACTCTTGTTTTGTTTAGCATTGTTTGTGTATTCATGAATGTCATTGATTGTTCTCAAATTGGAAAGGTATTGATAATAGTGAGCATTTGTGACACCAATGAGTGTAATGGTTTTGTGATTGACTTTGGTGGGTTTGAATCCCATGCATTTGCTCACACTACATAATATAATTAGAATTGCACTCATCTCATAATGTGCCATTTTGAGTTTTCTTTCTTCATATGAGGTTTTTCTTGAATACATTCACCTAGGATTGTAATAACTAACTAGCATAGTGTTGACTATTGAAGTAGGATATGTGTTGTTGTCAATGGTAATGCAACAAATTTAATAAAAATGGTATGGAAAGTCATTACAGAGTGGTTTACATTATTTTCTAAGCAAGTAAAATTGGAGAAGATTTCCATCCAATTCCAAAAACCATTCCTCAAAGACACATGCACTTACATCTTCTTTTGTTATGGACGTAGCACATACAAAATCCAATGCACATCCATGCTTAAACCTTCATCAAGATTCAAGAGAGCTATTTCAAGAATACATTCATCAAAATTGGCTCAAATATTCAATATGAAGTGCCTTATAAAGGCAGTAGTGTTAAAATGTTATGTTCTATGCAATAATGCTCAAATGAATCAATAATGAGCTTCATGAATTGTACTCACTCAAAATGTATACAAATTTGTGGTTGCCTACCCCCACATAGCAATATTTACTTGAACTTTGGAGGAGAGTGATCATAGTTTTTCTTGATGTATATATATATAAGTGAGGAAGTGTACCTTTCATTCTCTCCAAAATCATCCTTCACTAGAAACTTCTCAAAATGTAATGTACAAGTTACATATCATAATGACTTGATTGCTTCATAAAGATGTGTGTAGTATTTTATGAAATTGAAAAAACATCACCTTATAATCCTCTGGGATTCCCCCTTATGAAAACTTTTAGAACTTACACACGTATATATTGGATGTTTGCAATATGCCATCTTTGACACTACATGATATCAACTACTCAAAACAACTAAAGTAAAAACATTGAAGAATGTGTTTACACAGAAATTTCAGACTTTATTGCTTGAGCACTGTTTCCACAAAGTCTACAAGAAGTTTTTCAATTTCAATCACATACATATTTCTAAAGGAAAAATATATAATACATTTCTTTTACATCAACTGTTATTATTGGTCACAGGCAAATGATTAACCCATTCCTTGTATGCAATAAAGGTGCTAGAAACAACCACAGCCTTGTTGCATCTACAACTTACAGCTTTTAAACGTTCTCTTTTTGAACGTGAGGAACCCGTTTTATCACATTGTGTCCCAAAAAAACATATCAAGACGATCCAAAATCCTCTATTCATCATCAATAAAAGACAGTAGAGTATCATAGACATTGCTACAATCACTGATTGAGTTCTATACATGAACCAATTTTAGAAGCTTATTTAAACAGTCTGAAGTCTAATCACATTAGAGATGACAATTTCTCTATCATAGGAATGCATATTTCTTTACTAAAGATGATCTCCAAGATAAATATAAACACATAACAGAAACGTAAAAAACAAAGAAAAGATAAAGAAAAAAAAAAAACCCTAGGTCAACGTTAACGACAACAATTTCTATTATTCACCTATTATTGCGTATAAGTACATTCAATTGTCCACCATGACACTACCTCTAGAAAACTCCAAAACACACGCACAAACATACACAACTGGACATCTGGAAGTGGTCCAATCAGTTCAGAGATATCCCCGAAGTGCGCAAATTCCAGTATCATCAAAGAGGGTTACACGTACAAAAAACGAAATTTAGAAAAACGAAATTGTACATTTTCACTACCTAACAAATCCTCAAATGTGTTGTTCGGCAAACAAAACCAACAAACTGACACACGAGAGGGTTTCTTATCCACAAGTCTCATTTCCTTGTAAAAAAATCACTATACAGGTGTACAAAGAGCAAAGAGCAAAGAGAAGAAAATTAAGAAAAGGTGTATACTAATACAGAGTGAAACCAGCGCACACTCATATTTCTCAGGACTGCAACTCCAACTCCTCCAGCGTGGGATAATCCGTGTACCCCTTGAACTTGTTATCAGAGTAAAACGTACCACGGTCATACTTGTTGAGCGGCGCCTTAAGTTCAAACCGCCTGGGCAAATCCGGGTTCGACAGGAACAGCCTGCCATACGCAATGAGGTCCGCCTTGCCAGACGCAACCGCAGTATTCCCTTCTTCTCTCGTGTACCCGCCTCCAGTAATCACAGTCCCCTGAAAAGCATTCCGGAAGGGCTCTATAACAGCGTCCTGGTCATACTTCACTCCTCGGCTCTCAATGAAATGGCAATAAAGGATCTTATACTTCTTCAACGCCTCTGCCAAGTACACCCCTTGCTCTACTTGGTCAGAGATTTTAGAGTCCGTGTATTCTGTGAATGGTGAGTACCGGAATCCCACATGCTCTGCTCCAATTTCATCCACCACTGCTTCCACGATTTCCAAAGCATTTCTGGCAATAATCACGGGTGCCACGTCAGGAACTTGACAGAATAAACTTCCCAAAAAAAACTGCATGAGAAGCACTAAGGTAGCAGCACCCATTAACGTGAGGTCTCCATGGGCGTGACCTACATTTGCACCCATGATTGACAATTACAAAAAGAAATTGGTTATGTGTGACAAAGTAATGTTTATGGGTGACAAGTGCAACACATTTGACTGCCAATGGGTTTGGAGATAGGTTCAATGAATGGCATTAAATAGTTTTGCAATACTAGGAGTAAATAAAACAATGAGGTGAAGACACCATTCAAATACCCTAAGCATGGTATTTTTGTCATCTTTCATGACAGTTATGAGGGCTTCATCTTACTTAAGTAACTATTTAAGCTAGTTTTCCAAGCACATGAGCACTATGCAGGCAGTAAGCATTTTTTTAGCATCTCCTACACGCAACTGTACATTTTCAATGATTTTGGACTTTGAAAAATCTTTGTGAACAAATGCTTGCAAGTGAAACTTTTAAATTGATGCCAATGTTTTTGGTTTCCTCTTGCTTATCTAACAATGTTCTTTTTCAAAGTTCATCAGTTGATTTTCCTACTCCAAAGTCCTTAGTTTCACGCTTATGGGTGTTGCTACCTTATAACAGTAAACGTATGTGAAACTGACATGTAAGTCTATGCCGTTGAAGAGTATGGAGAAACGTGAAAAGGAGATACGTGCTGCAAGCTCAACAACATCTGAAATATACGGGAAAAGGTGTGCATACCCGCATGCGTTTTCTTTTACTCTGGTTTCAAGTCGTGTGTCGGCTCGGTCTCTAATCAGGTTATGGCCAATTAAATAACCATGAGCACCGTGAATTTCTACCCCGTCAAAACCTGCCACGTCAAGAACCAACTGTGAGTACGTCTCTGTTTATCCATGTCAAGTTCTTAGTGGCCTGCCATACTAGAGGAACAGGTGTTGGAGAAAAACGAAGTGAAAGCATGTCATTGGTCTATTAGACCAGATAAGGTCCCTTTCTGTCATTGAGGCGTGTTTTGAGTATCATGTGAAAAAGCAATTGTTTTTCTTCCAAGCATTATTGGCTGGAAGTCCCTGACATGCGAATAAGAAAGAGATTTTATAGTTTTTTTTATACATGGGAAATAAGGCTGTCCTGCCCATAATAATAAAACAGGACCAGTTCTGAGCTCTGTGATGTAAGCGCATGTACCTGCTGAGATGGCATTGCGTGCAGCAACACGGAACTTTTGCACCAAACTTCGGGACTCGCTTGCTGTAAGACAATGAAAACCCAAGAGTTAGATAGCTAGACAAAGCAATGTGAATGGGAGACGATGAAGGCTAAATCTTCTCTCGAAACTCTCATCTAATGTAGACTGCAGGAAGGGTTTAGACTTCTGTGCACAACATCTTCGTGTACTTGGATCTCTCAACACAGAGCTCAATTAAAGTTGAAGATGAGAAGCGCTTACGAGAAAGATCAGTTCGCCCAGATTGCCATAGTTGAATAAAAAATATCGCGTTTTTGTTGTGGACAGCTTTCACGATGGATTTCCAGGCTTCAGTCTGCTCCAATGTATATATCCCAGGGGTGTCTCTGTACCTACAAAACAGCAGATTTTTTTGTTTAACGTGTGCCATAAGAAAGACATTGTAAATGCAGTGTAGGGCTTGGAGTCAGAAGAACGAATCCTTACATTCAAAAAACTGGTTTCGAGTATGTCATATGAGGTCTTCCTACTCGTCCAGTTTTTAGACGTTTTTTTGGCTAACATGTGCAACCTTCTTCATTAACTTCGATGATAGAAAGACTTGGTTCCACTTGAATTAACCCCTGAGCGCCCCAGGACCTCAAAATGGGGCGCTCAGTTTTGAAAAATGTCCACGTTTGACTCTTATCCTCTTCTTAATGGTAAAGTCAAAGGACTTGTATTTTTTCATGTACCTTTGGGCATGTGTCTGCTACCACTCAAAAAAATTCAAATTATTTGACTCTACTTACGCAATACTTTTATTGGACTAAGTACACAAGGGTATGGATTTGAGTGAATATGACCTAGGCGCCCAGGGGTTAAATCATTGTTAAACATGATAAACATACTTAGTAATATATATATATATATATATAATTCTTTAGGGACTTCGAACTTAGTCCACATAGGTTGAGAGAGTGAGATAGAAGAGAAAAAGGCGTACTCGGATTCTGCAGGCATAACCTGAGTGGCTTCTCCTACAAGGAGTCCACCAGGAGAAGCACGCTGTGCATAATACAGCAGCATTTCAGGCTGAGGAACGCCTCCCGGTGCTCTACACCTCGTCATAGGAGCATGAACAATTCTGCAAATGTACCAGCACACACAAAAACATCAATGGCAAGTTACAAGCTCGTCCATTTGCAGGTCATTCTAAAATGCTTGAATTCTCGGATACGAAAGCTTGCACAAATGAAAACAACAAACTTCGAAAATGATGCAACATCGTGCACGAATAAGATTGACATAACAAGCTTAAAATAAGACCTGGTATTTACAAAACCCTGCAAAATGAGCACCGTAACTATATAAAATCCCAAGCCCTGAAAAAATGCCTTTGAAAAGACGAACTCATAAACACCATATAACTCGAGACACAAGCTTAAAAAACCCTCCAAAACCAAGCACCTGCTACAATTCAAAAGAACCAGAACATAAAACTCCCCCAGTCCCTCAACATGTCTCTACATTTCAAAATGGATTAGCATTTGTGAAGATAACAGAGCATTACCCTTAATTCAGTGTGCACTTGGTTCTTATGCAATGGATTTGAAATTCATTTGTTACAAAGCAAGTGAGTGAAAGAAAGGTGGAGTGGGAATTACCGATGGGAGAGATGAAAGGGCCCCAGTTGATACGGCGTCAAGAGCGCTTGCTCCTTCACCGCCTTGTCATCGCCGTTGCTCTTCACAAGCTCTTGTCCTTGGTCCTCCACCAACATCCACTCCTCCAGCCCCATCGTCACTAAAAAGCACAACCCAAACGCAACCGATTGTGCTCTGCACCGCCTCGTTAACGTCGCCAAAAGATTGGCAGTCTTTCAATCTGGGTTCTCGAGCAATAGACTTGGCTTGACACAGGCGATGAGAGGAGGCAGGGGAAGTGATGGAGAGTGGACTTGGGGGGTGGGACCCTACAATGGGTCGTCGTGCAGTCGCCACGCACTGTACCGAGCAGCTTTAATACTCGTGAACTTTGTGGTGCAACGGGCTGAATCAGCACCGACACCTTGGCATTTGAAATCGTGGCAGTGCACCACTGCTCGAGTGCTCGTCGCCGCGAAGCGCAACTGCATTGGGACCACAGAAAACTTGGGCACATTGCACGCTGTCGTCGCCGCCGTCTGTTCGTAGTGTCTGCGGCACAGCTATTGCGTGACTTGCGTTGGAGGCCCGTCTTGGTGTGTGAGAGTCCACGGGTCGGTGTGAATGGGGGTTGCCGCTCTTTTGGCGGGGCCTGGTGCTGACGGGGCATGTGGATGTATGTCGATGGGACGGTGTGAACAGGTTTTCCTGCTGTAATGGCGCGGAGGTCCAGTACTCATTAACCCCTAAAGGACGAGGCAGCCCTTTGCGACCAGTACAATAAGGGGTATTTTTTTTGTATTGGAAGTGCATCCACACCTTATTATATTTAAGGTCAACAAAGAAGTTAGAATATAGATCAATGTTGTTTTATTGAGGTAGTTGAGATCTCAAATTAAAAATTTGTGTTGGTGGCAAATGTCAGTTATACAACAGCGTACATAGTATGTATTATAGTAGCCTTGTCCTTTAACCCTTAACCTCTCAAGGGGCCAAACGTTCTTTGCGGCAACATATTTGAGTTGCTCTGAAGGCTTTTCAAATTTTTTTATCCACCCACCATCATACAACCCTTCAATATGTATGGTTGTAACACTTAATTTCTAGCTGATTCAAATTTTTGAATATTGGTTGCCACCGTATTTGGTTACATAGCTCCAGAGCCTAGGGGCCCTTCAAGGGTTAAACGACTGAAAAGCCCTTTGCAACCAGTACAATACAAGGTATTTTTCTTGTATTTAGAATGATTCCACACCTCTACTACATTTGAGACCACCAAAGTTGAAGAATAGATCAATGCGGTTCTAGTGAGCTACTTGAGACACCAAATTAAAATTTCTTATTGGTAGCAAATGAGAATTATACATCAGCATATATACTATGCCCTATGGTTGTTCAAAGGTTAAGAGTTAACCCTTGACCGCCCTAGAAATAGTGTATTGTCTCTAGGGATTTCAAGAGCTTATTTGAGGAATTAGATCTATTTTTTTGATCTTGCTATAAACTACAATTATGAAGGCATTCAAGTTGTCTAGGGCGTTTGCATGGTCAAGTGGACCAAAAACAGCGGATAAAACCTCATAAAAAGTCCATAATTTTGAGATTTTTGCAAGTATGGATCACAAAGTGTTTGTTTTCCTTTATACAAGTACGTGCATTATATAAAAAAAAACCAAGCCCATGTAGCCACTAGGAAGGCTTTTGCAAAAGAAAAAGAAAAAACTAAAAAGATGTAAAAATCATTAAGATACTGCCGCCTAAACATTTAGCCTTAATTTGGGCACTAAAAAGTCCATAGCTTTTATTGCATATCACTTGTCTAAAATTATAGCATGTTTTTGAAATACTTAAAAGATGCTAAATTACATATGTAGTCCCTACGTACACATTATAGCTAATTTAATACATTATGTCTATCATTTTCATAGGATGTTGTTTTTGTACAATCCAAATATATGCATTGAAAAGTCCCTTATTTCTTATATCATCAATTTTAACAAACATTGATTACATATTTTGTTTTATGAACAAGTATAGAATATATTCACTAATTTAGGATGTTTCCAAGCTCTTTCTACTATAAGAAATAAGCCATGCAATCAAAACATGTTCCTAAAAATTGAATGGGACATGCATTTTGGTCCAGCCAACCATGCATCTGCCCTCCATGCCAATGGAGTAATGGTGAGGAAAGTCAAATGTTGTACAAGTGATGCAAGAGATTTGATTGGGTGAAGCACCATACAAGATGTGGTGGCAAACAACGTTTTATAGGCTGCAACCAATCATTATCCCTTGCAAGCTTCCTCGTGTGTGCTTTAAGGTAGCGGGAAAGTTGTTGGCAAGGATTCAAGCATGTTCTAGACCCTTATTATGGCAACCGTCACCAACTATGTTGGTCATCATTTTTTGTGCAATAGCAATTTGAAGCCCTAAAACTTGACATAGAAAGAAGGGCAATCTTCAATAATTTACAATTGTGTGCATTTACATCTAATCTTACTGCTCACAAAATTTGAGATGAATCAGGGGCTTTTAAAATTTTGTAAAAATCATCAAATAGCAACTACATATCAGAAAATGAGATTTGTCATCACATGTTGTTCGATCAAATGTTGTATTCTCCCATCTCCCACGGCCAACTGTTCTCAAATTTGCAAGCCATTTTCTAAGTAGGTGTTACACTATTTTCAATGGTCACTTTTTGTGGATCATCCAATTGCCAGAGATACGATGCATCAAAGTTGTAGGTCTCCCAAAACCCTGATTTTGGTGAAAATGGCATGGGCGCTCAAGGGTTAATGTTGCATACTTTATGCTTTCTTCAAATCTTAGATAATGGGAACTACAAAAGTCATTTCAAGTAAGGTAGGAGGTTTTGAAAGCATTCAGGTTCTAAAAACATTTGGCTCTAAGAACATCTTACATTTAGGCTAAGCCTACCTAACTCATCAATGACAATTGTACATATTTCATGCAAAATGTAAGATGTTCCTAGAGCCAAATGCTTTTAGAACCCAAATGCTTTCAGAACCTCCTTCATTAGTGCAAGATTTATAATAGTGCAAGACTTATTTGCACAAATTTTAGGTGAATTTTGTAATCGGTATGAAAATGTGATATCTTTTATCCTTATGCTTTGAGTAGGGGTTTGGACACAATCTTAAATTGCCCTTAAGTAGCAACTTGGTAGTGGAGCTTCCATAATGCAACACTCTTCATTCACCCTCTAATCAAGCTATGTGCTTGCAAAATATCTATGTAGTTGTAGCACCACTTGAGTCACATTATTTGAAAGTATTTGAACAATGTAGCTCATAGTATATTAGATTGACTTAAATTACTTTGAATCATGTTTAATTGCGCCTTGCAAATTTACTTGTTTCTTGAGGACATAAAAACTCAAAAGTTCCAAAATTGGGTTTTCTCCATATTAATGAAAAACAAATTTAGTCCTTTTGATGTTTAAAATGAAGTTAATAATAAATTATTTGTTGTTAATAAGTAAGTCTATAAACATAAAATCAACAAAAATTACTTTTCATAATTTCAAAATAGTTTTATTGTTTTGATGAAGTTTTTATATAAAAAAAACCTCCACAAAAACAAGCATCACCTGCTTAAGTGCCTCATGTTATCTATTGATTATCTTACAATGTCAAAAAGAAATCTAATTCTGCCAAATGACTTAACTAATGACAAAGATTTCAAACAAATTGAGAAACACTTTGCAAATTTTACTCTTGAAGGCTTAGAACTTTGTTACAAATTTAACATGATATGATACAAAATGACATGCTACCATTAGGGGTAGTCACACCTTCTTCATCACATTCTCACTCATCTTCAATGGATAGGACGTGACACTTTGTCCTTGATCTGCAAAGGTCCCCTTTTTTGAAAGTTGACCATTCTTTGAAGACTAAGAAGTTTTTTCTTCACCTCTAGAGGAGAAGAATGTGCATGAAGAAATTTTAGCACATAAGGTTTTTACCAATACATGTCTCTTTTTAATATTGCTCTCCTTGCTTTCACCCTCCTTGTAGTTGGAGATCTTAGTTGAGTGTGTGAATGAAACTTGCTTTCCCATTTTCTAAGTAAACTCATTCTCTGTTCTTCACAACCACAAAAGGGGAGTCACACGTTCTGCATGGAGTTCTCCCATTGGCTCTTATTTCACTCCAAAACTTCTCATTCTTTGTAGAAATTTCATTCTCGGAGAAGGTGTAGTACCCCTATTATTTGATCACAATGAAATATTTGAGGTGATGATCCTCTATTCAAAAAAGCACATTTTCCTGGAAATCTTGCACAAGACTTTGATTTCTCCTAGTTGATGTCAAAAGTATTGCATCAAATGAGACCTTTTGCTCTTCCAAGTAA
Source organism: Ulota crispa (assembly GCA_963920765.1). Classification (NCBI taxonomy): domain Eukaryota; kingdom Viridiplantae; phylum Streptophyta; class Bryopsida; order Orthotrichales; family Orthotrichaceae; genus Ulota; species Ulota crispa. Next base: position 15,145,183 of record OY987249.1, on the reverse strand, counting down.
TATATCTCCCCCCTTCAATACAATGACTCAGAATGTAGATCTGCCCTGTTGGTCTTCATCTTTCACAAAAAAATTCCAGCACAAGCTTAAACAATCAAATCAGACAGACACCATGTCCAATGAATGAACTGCAAAGGATGGTTGCCACCCATCCCTGATCAGAGAAATCATCTCAAGACCAGAATAAATTTTAAATGCTGTGTAAAAGACTAATCTGAATTAAGTCAAACAAGAAAGTGCTACAGTAAACTAAAGAAGAGGCTACCATTGTATTAGAAATGGATCATATTCTGACTCTGCTCCAATGCCTAGTTTTTGTGTATGACAGATTACGAGGATTTCCCTGTAAAATACTCCAAGAGCTCTTAAAGGCTGCTACCTCAAGCCCTCTCGCTTTCTGCAGCAGATCGCCGTCCCGAATCTCTTTCACCATTCTCTCCACGGTGCGCCTGACATCTATAGCAATACTTGTCTGCAGCAAGATTGAAGAAAGTGCATCTGAAACCACCAAATACAGTATTCTTGAGGTCCAATAACATTAATAAGCAGACCAAATACACATGTGCTGATCACAATTCTATCGAAAACAAATAAAAAAGAGAGAAGATACAATTTCCAAATGTAAAATAGAAACTAAAATCCTTGTTTCCTACTCTGACCTCCTGTTGCCAACACAGCAGCTCATATATTCAAACACGTGATTGGAATTATTAGCACAGATGTAAGCATGACTTAGCTGAATCTCTACATCCACTCGTTCTGGAATGAAAATGCGGTTGTCTACAACTAGTAATCTACAACCTATAACTTCCAGTACCAATGCACAAGAAATTCATAAAAATTTGATCTCCACAGCTACAGAGTAGTCTCCCATATTTTAAAGGGAAAATTTCATGGATACCCCTGAAGTTTGCAATATTGGCATAGATACCCCTGCTTTTTCAGAAATTGCACAATACCCTTGGACCATGAATTTTAGGCATTTATTTGTTGTGTTTGTACTTCCTTCATGACCAATGTTGAAGAATGGAATGTAACGAAACAAAACAGAAGCAACGTGCGCTCAAAGGAAGAAGGAAAGTGGCATGCACAACAAAACAAACGCCTGAAAATTTTGGTCCAAGGGTATTTGTGCAATTTTTGAAAAAGCAGGGGTATCTATGCAAATATTGCAAACTTCAGGGGTATCCATGAAATTTTCCCTATTTTAAAATGCTTAAAGTGATGCAAATAGTACCCTCTACCATGCAAACAAAAGTACAAAAACTAAAGGATTAACCAAAATCAGCTGTAACAACAAATAAAACAAACTGAGACCTTAAAGTAAGGATTAGGGTTCGTACTCAGGGCATTTCCAGGATCCTGGTTTCTTTTCCTGGTTTACACCGTTGCTTGAAACGTTTCTTCTTATAGAGTTGTCACTGGTTTCCTCTTCCCGCTGGGAACTGACTGACTCACTCGGCCGTGATAGCGGTGAGGATGCACCACTCCTTGATGCTATCCGAGCCGAAGTAGCAGCTTCTCTTCCCTTTCGTTCCTTTTCCTTCATACACCGATCATAAAAAGATCCCTTGGGATATGTTCTTTTCAGACCGGGTGGTGCCGGATGTCCGAATTGCTCTTCATATAAGCGGTCAGCTAAGCTCTTGTATGTCTTCTCGCCTGGTTGCTCCTGAAATGCACTTGCATTAGGCCTCAAAGGATCAACAGGAGACTCTTCTCTCTGTTATCACATGAAATACACATATTTGTCAGTACCTTGCAGTAGGAATGCTAAATGAACTCTTGTTGAGCATGAGTTGCTGTGAAATAGAAAGTTTGGTTTAGAAGCTTGTAGTCAAATTGTATTAATTTCCACCCTCCCTAATTCCATCTTTCTTCCTCTCAACCCCTAAACCCTAAAAAAAAAGTTGGAATCATCTAGGATGGCCTTGTAACCCTTAAACCCTAGAGGACCTCCAGTGTAGTATATAATATTGAAGATGACGAAATCCTATCCAAAACATAGAATATCCTAGTGTACTATTAAAATAAGGGAAAATTTCATGGATACCCCTAAAGTTTGCGATATTTGCATAGCTACCCCTGCTTTTCCAGAAATTACACATATACCCTTGGACCATAAATTTTTAGACATTTATTTGGTGTGCTCGTACTTCCTTCATGATCAATGTTGAAGAATGGAATGTAATGAAACAAAAAAGAAGCAACGTGCAAACAAAAGACGAAGGGAAGTGGCATGCACAAAATAAAAACAAACCCCTAAAATCTTAGTCCAAGGGTATTTGTGCAATTTCTGAAAAAGCAGGGGTATCTATACAAATATGGCAAACATCAGGGGTTTCCATGAAATTTTCCCTTAAAATAAAAGGTCTATAAAATCAACCCTTAGAAAACCCGTTTTGTAGGTTTCTGTACAAATCAACCCGTTGCAATCAAACCCATACTTAGATCAGGAACTAAACCACAACTCACAGGGTTTTAGGTTTAGGGTTTAAGGTTAGGGTTTTGGGATTTTAGAGTTAAAACTTAGACCTTGGAGACCTCAGTTCAGAAAATGGCAATCGACAAGATCTAGGAAAAGAATACTTACAGGATTAGAACCTCCAACAGTGCTCTTTGCAGAAGCGCCAAAATTCAATGACTCTATTTTGCTGTTACGTTCATGTTCTTTCAGCATTTCTAGTCTCCTCCTCTTCCGCTGTAACCTCTCAAGATTGGGATCTCGTTGTGCTGGAAAATCGTCTAAGGAAAGCTTGCCAAACATTGTCGGCGAGTCCGTCTTTTGAGAAGACACGGGTTTAGCGACATTCCACGACCTATCCTGCTGGTTGTCAAACGTTTTAGCAGGCTCAAGCACTACAGAACTATTCACAATAGCATCATTCTTCGATTGAGAAGAATCAGGCTCAAGCTCTACATTAGGTTTCACTACGACGTCACCAAGCACCGACTTCTCGGACTCAATTTGGATGTTGTGCTTCCGCACGAGATCTTCAAACCGTTTATCCCGAGGAATAGACTCTAGAATGTCAAGAGCAGCCTCAAGAATCGCGACCTCACTCTTCTTCCTAACAATGAGTGACCGAAAGTCGTCAAACGACAGAGATGGTGTGTGCAACGGTCCCAAAGCTACCGAACCAGACGTACTAGAACCCTCGGGTGGCGCGCTCCCATTTCTTTCAGGCACAGAATCGGCGTAGAAGGTTCTACACGAGCGACCTGAAGGCCAGTGAACTCCGCCCTCCCGACAAGTAAAAAGCGGCCGTGTAGAAACATTCCTAAGCATTGATCCTAAATGAGTCGATCCTGTTGAAACGGGACGATGACTGCTCGGTACTGTCAGTGAATACGACGACGACGACGATGCCAAGTGCACCGCGCCATCGTGGAGTTCCAAAGCTGCAGCAGCGTGATCGCCGAGCAGACGTCCCTCTAGGGTCTGCAATGCCGCAGTCCAGGCGAAACGCGCAGCGCCGCGGATGGATTGGGCGTTAGAGTTGCGGAGCTGGACAACCGCCATAGCTCGCTAAATCTCTGCAACCCTAATTCTTAGAAAATGCGCTGCAAACTTGCCGGGTGATGGCGCAACAGAGTTCAGCTGGTGAGGGAGGGAAGCTTTCTTGCTTTCGCTCTGAATGCTTGCGAACACGTCCTCTCACGTTCTCCTGCGTTCTCATCAGTTCCCGTTCCGTACCAAGGCATTTTTTTCTGGCAAAATGGAGCCGATTGGCGACTCTTCTGACAGATTTAGACCAATGTGGGCTGATCCCTCCCTTTACTACCCAATAGAATGTGAACAATGTAGAGTTGCCATAACATTCAGTAGTGCTATCATGTGCTGGCCTCCCTCCAGATGAAATGGTGTGGAATATTTCACACCCATCTTTAGCTATGGAGACACTTGGTTGAATTTGTTAGAGAGTTTATGAAAGAGAGGCTTAGTTTAGTGCACATATGTCGATGAGGGGGCTAGCCATGTCAAAAAAAATTTATATATATAAATATGTATAAATATATATATGTATAAATATATATGTATATATATATATTTTCTTTCTTTCTGTCAAGATGAAGTTTGTGGATGATACCTAAAGAGAGGGAAAGGCAGGCTATTGAATGTTATGGATGATTTTTTTTTTAAATCCCTTTTTGCTACCTCCTTCTTGAAGTAGGCTAGTTTGCAGTGTAGAATTTCAGTATTAAAGTAGGAGGCTCATGAATGGATCAACTAAGCAGAAGTGCACTTTTGTAGAAAAATCAACTTGGTAAAATGGAAATATTTTTGGTAGAAAGCCAAAGAAGAGAAAAGTCTGCGGCCATTTAATTTGAAATTTTTGAGTTAGTATGAATTAACTACAATTTATCAAAGCAAAAGGTGCATAGGTAGCTATTCTTGATCATAGGTGGTAGCATTCACGATGCAAAGGCGGCTTGTACATGGAGCACGTGAGTCCTATATGCAACCACTACAAAGTCAAGAATGCTCCAATAAGGCTTTTAAAAGAGTGCAAGCACCCATACCATATCTTGATACTCAAATCATGATTGAGAACTAAGTTTTCATTCATTTTAGTATGACATGTATCTATATTTTATTGAAAAACAAATCTCAACGCAATTTTGACCAATAAGCAAACTCAACAGTGGCTCATGTCACTCTTTTAAGTTTCTAAAATGGTGCATACACAAATACAATTTTTGAACATAAAAAACCGTGACCCATTTAAGAACCTTTGTGCACTGTTTTTGTGACCCTACATGGTTGGTTCAAAATGCCTTATCCAAATTAGAGCCTCCTACCTTAGAGGAAGTTCTCAAATAGTTGGGCAAATAACAAATGATGCTCAAGATATATGCTTGTAAACCTAAGAATGTCCATGTACAACTAGTATTCTATTCCATAAGAACCAATCAAATAATTTTACTCTTATGCTTTTCTTGTTCTTAGATTTTGCTTTCTTATTGCGTGTACGCCTTTGTTTTAGTCCATGTTCTTAAACTTTACACTTCTTGGTTGCACTTTAGGCTTTTTTTTCCACTCTTACTTCTAACATTATTGCTCAAAGAAGTGCAATAAACATCACCTTGATTCTTTGCATTATAGTGCATTCCACTCAATGCAATTTGCTTAGGTTTCAGAGCACATTACACTTCCATGAGAACACGATGCAATGTTATCAGTTCCTCAAATAAGGAACTACTCCCTCTGTCCCAATATAAAGCTCCAAATTAGGCATAGTTCTTGTCCCACTAAAAAGCTCCCTTTTTGCTGATTTCAATTCCTGAGAAAGTGTTTGTAATGTCCAATGATCTCATGGGGGCAAGTTAAGCGATTAGGGAGCATTCCTCTCCTAACAAGCTTGGCCTTGCCCATATGAGGTACCATTGTTACTACTAATCTTTAAATCATCTATAATGATCTATAATGAGGAGCTTGCAACATGTACAAATATGGTTTTTTTTGCATGGAATTTGGGTGCCCAAATGGCAACATCAAAGCAAGAGATTTTGCATACATTTGGTACATGGTATATTGATTCTAGAATGCATGTGTAATTAGTACAAAAATTAAAATAATGAGAAGTTGACAACTTTAAAAAACTATGCACAAAATTTGGTTCTTTTTGCATGGAGTTTGGGTGTCTAAATGACAACATAAAAACTTGAGATTTTGCAAATATTTGGTAGGTGGTATATTGATTCTAGAATGCATTTATCATTAGCATAATGACTAAAAATACAGTTAATTCCTTGAGGAGAAGTTTTTTGGAACTTTATAATGGGATAGAGGGAGTAGTATTTAGGGGTTTTAAGAGAAAGTTAGGTTTTCTTTATGAATTGATTTTTTCCCACCACTTTTAGCAAGAGAAAAAATTTACGTATCTTACAATGGTTTCAATGTTGGTTTCTTGCTAATTTCCTCATTTTTCATGCAAGAGAGCCCATGCTTACACTTCTCTTCCACATTGTTAAATGCGCAAAACTTTTGAGTTTTCTCCATCAGAAAACCAAATCAGCATTTTAAATTCTCCGTTATCTCCTTGAGAACATTCTGCTTATAAGCTTACCGAAGTTTGAATCCCCTGTTTCATAAACAAAAAATTCACCTGGTTTACGCCATCGAAAAGTTCCGGACGAACAGAGAAATGGACGGGAGAAATGGACGAGAAAAATGGATGAATGGAGTATTTTTGGATGATTACAGAAGGATGAAGCAAGGATAGGGTTGCCCCCGCTCCGCTTCTGCCACTTTGTCTTCCCTGCAGGACGATCCTCGCGCATTTGCATCGTCGCGTTGCTTGTGATTTTCCTGTTTCAGATCGTCCGGTGCAATTGTCCGCAACTCATCAAGATGGAGAAAATGTTTGGACCCGCGTACACGGGCGACCCGGGAGTGCCGCACTCCGACAAGGAGGCCTTCAGCTCCATTTTCTGGGGCTCCGTCGCCTTCTCCGCCTACTCCGTCGCCTGCCCTTACTACTGGGAGCAGTGCAACAACATGTTCAAGTACGCTTCCATTCTTTTTGCATCACCTCTCTCATCTCGAAACATTTCTCTTGCATGCAAGCCTTCAGAATAACGGACAACCGAAATCGTCTCTTCTAGCTCTGAGCTTAGTTCCTGTTATTCCACTGGTCATTTGTTCTACATGTTTCTTGTGAGAAGAATTGCCAACGCAGCAAAGAATGCATAATTTCGATACTTTACTTAATGTTGTGAATTTTCAAAGCTTGTATTGAAGATAACAAGAATGGGACAGTCGAGTTGGTCTATATCTTCTTAATCTTTGAATTAGTATGTATCTATTTTTTTGAGATTTTATGGTGGCGATTGTGGTTATGGCTGTCGCTAACTTTGTGGCATTGATCGTGCTTATGCTTGTTGCAGCTGGCACGACCTTGCGATGGTGCATGAGAATCACCACATGAGGCGCGCTATTAAGAAAGGAAAGCCTTACGAATTTAAGGTAAGGTTTCTGGTATATTTTGGTTACATCGGTTAGGGTTTTTGGAGAGTTTGTTGTTTTTTAGAGTACTGAAGAATTGCAAATCTTGTCTCACGTTTTTTAAGGTTATATTGCGACTTTTTTTTATGCAATCCTATGACTTTATTAACTAACTAGCTATTGGCGCAAGATTTTCAGATGTTAGATAGAATGCAAAGTAAAATTTCAGTAAGATTTCAAATTGTATCTATGTGATAATATCACAGAGATTGGAGATGTGATATTACAGAGGGCTGGATGTGATAAGAAAGAAGTCACTGTGATTTTAGTAGTATGATACATGAAATGTTCTTCATTCTAGTGATGTGTATGTGGCTCCATCTGGTCCTTACAGTCGATTGAATTGGATACTTTAAAACCATAGATCGTTAACTTTTTAGGGTTTAGGGTTTTAAGATTCACAGAAGGATGTTAGATTTGCGCCACTGATTGAATTTGTGTGAATCAATTTGTGTGATGGTTGGCAGTGGAACAAAATCATGAACAAGGAGCAGCGTGAAGCGTACTACCACAATTGGGCAGACTACTTCCCTTGAGCATGGACTACTCAGTATGAGATATTATATAGTAGGGTTAGGGGAGCTGCCGGAGAGCTGAGATGGCGCATTATTTGTATTATAAGGTAATAGCACCTTATCATGGCACCACCCTAATTGCAGCAGCTGTGTCTGAGGGGTAAATAGACATTGGAGGGATTCAAAATCACCGTTTGCACTGAAAACGTCCTTTTGTTAATTCTAGAGTCATTTTGGAGCTTGCGGTTTGTTTTATTTGATGTTGTGCTCAATAATGTTACTTATCTGTGATTTTCTATTCCTATTTTTAACTTAATTAAAATGGATCTATGTAGCTGAAGTGCCCTATATCAAGTAAAATCTGGCAGCAAACTCACTATGATTTTGCTTGATGTTGGGCACTCTGGACTGTAAACAAGTGGCCTGCATTCTCTAAGTTTTTGGTGTTGATGAATTTTTCTGTTCTAGTGCTTAGCAAGCAAGTTTGGTTACTTTAAGTCTAAACTTAGAACGACCATTTGCTTCGAATGCTTTGTGATGTTGGTTTTTGCCCTCATCACATGGATTTTAGCTTCATCCTATTGGTAGAACAACTTGCAATTAATGAACAATGCAGAAGGCAGTAATATATGAAAGACATGCCACTCCTTGTTAGAACATTTGCCTTCACTTGGATGATTGAATGTTGGAAACTTTTTATGAACCGAACTATATTGGATGAATCAAGTCACATTACATAATTGCAATCAAAGTTTCATTTCAAATTCCACATGCCATCACATAATTGTCATCGCACGTAAGTTTAACTATGGAGGTGATACAAAATCTATCTTTGTTTGAAAGGAAAACATTAGTTTGTCATTAGCATGATGTATTTAGCCACATATGGACTTTCTATGTTGTTGGAGATTTCTCCATGTTTTGCAAGTATTTTCAATGTTTAGCAAACCAAAAGTTTGTGGATCATTGTTTAAGGACTTTGGATAGTAAGGTAGCAACACCCATAAGCGTTTTAAGGTATACACCCCGATCAAACAAGCTTGAAAATAATATTGTTAGATTAGCAAGAAGGAATGAAAAATATTGGCATCAATTTCAAAGTTTCAACTGCAAGCATTTGTTCACAAAGATTTTTTGAAGTCCAAAATCACTGAAAATGTAAAGCCGTGTGTAAGAGATGCTAAAAACAAGGCTTGTTGGTTCTTAAATAGTGAGATGGGGCACTCAAAATTACCATGATAGTTACCCATAACCATCCCTTCATCACCCATAACTATTTGATTTTATGTTTATTAGGCCCTGACTTTGCTAGTGATGCCCATGGGGACAGTCATAGTAAGTAGCATTGCTACCTTATAGAAGTAGGATTTTTTTTCTGGCTTCTTGCAACTAGATTCAAATTTCCTTTATTCGATTTTGGCCAATGCATCTGCCTCCCTCTAAAATTCCTCCAGTCCTGAACGCGCACACATGCTTCTTCTTGTTTATCTACAGTGCCAAAAAAACCATGTGTAGAAGTAGTTAATTACAACATTAGGATAGCTTTTCTACATTTGTTGATATTCATTCCTCTCATATCAATTCTTCTCTTAAACCACCTATGTAGAACTTTTTGCTCAATTGATGCAATCGTATTAGGCATTGATCTCATCAATTACATGTCAAAGTCCTCCAAATTTGAAAGTTGCGTGCATCTTTGGACTACAAGGCCCTAAACAAATCCATCACTTAAGAGGTGGTCTACATTGTGTTTCATATCCCGACTTTGGAATTTGTAGTTTAAGGCCAAATTCTAACATTGTTGTATTGGAAAAAGTAAGATACAAAAACAAATGCATAAATATTCAAAGCAAAAAATCTAGTAGCACTTGGCTCCCAAGTTGGATCTCCATTTTGCTACAACAAAAGCTTAGATTATGTATGCATCTTCTTTATGGGTTGGAACTCTTGACAACGTGAACCTAAAAATCCCCATTTTCAGCTCGTTACTATTTAGGCCCTATGCTTTTGCTAGAAGTTGGGAACATGGCATATAATGTGTATATAGTAGTGCCTGGTTAACATGAAGGCATCTAGACAGAATTTTTTTTCATCTTACGAAAGCATTCACTGTAGCAAAACTCAATATGTGGAGAAGGAAAGTCATGCTTCTAGACTTCCTCCTTGCCAGCAGGCAAATTTCTCTTACGTAGACAGGTTTTGTTCATGAAGTAGCCCTTGGACATTAATGCAAGAGGTGCTTTTTTTGTATGGAAACATTTTTTCTTACCCAAGCAAAGAACACGTGTTCCTGGATTGATTGGGACAGGGACAGTCATGTTAGGCAAGCATTTTTGTTACATAGGTTCATCCTATGGAGGCACCATTGTAGCCCCTAAGTTTAAAGGTCAATGCAACTTATTATGTCTGATAACCAACTTGTCCTACAAGACTTGCCCATTAGTCTAACACAAAAAAATTCACTAGTGGTGTAAAAAGATTCACTACAAGCATGATATTTTATGACATTTTTTTATAACATTTTTTAATAATAGTACAAATAACACCATATTCATTAAATTGGGAATTTTTTAACATTTTGGGATTAAGTTGACCAACTTAAACCGACCATTATGGTACAACTTGGGAATTTGGTTTTCCCAATTTAATGAATATGGTGTTAAATCCTCTATATCTATCATATTGACGAGGATGCAAGGTATAATCTTGTGAATGCCCTCCATGTATGCCCCCATGACCCCATGCACGCACTCCATGTATACCCTCCCATGACCTCAAGGACGCCCCCATGCCCCCCATGTATGTCCCTCATGCCCCTCATGTATTATCCCATGTATAACCCCATGTATGTCCCCCATGACCCCATGCATACCCCATACCCCCCATCCATGCCTTGATTTCAGCCTCAGCCATGCCCTCTATTAGAGGCCCAACCATCCTAGGCCATACCCAATCCCAAGCCCAACCATACCCCATGCTCATGGCCCTCCCATCCCATGTAGTAATTGGTTATAGAAAATTTGGTTGTTAATCACTTTCAGCGTGACTGACCACCACAGACATAACCGCCATGACATTTAAACATAGATATAGATAACATCTTTCACTAATGATTATCATTTCACTAATGATTATCATTTCTTTTAGAGAATACAAGTAACCAAATACCTTGTCAAAGAAGGTTGAGTCATTGTGAAACAATAATCAAAATATAATAAGGGAAGTTGTCACCTTCTCTACACTAATGAATTACACGTTGTAGGTTAACAATGATCAATGAATGCTTAGGTGTAAGCTTTGTAGCTACAGTTATCAATTATGGTGACTCTTTACATTGCCCCTCCCACCGTTCCTTTCAAAGATTTTGAATGGAAAATTGCTTTGTTTTGTCATTGACATCTAATTTGGACAATTCTTGAGAGTTGAACATTTTGTGTTTTAATGTAGCATATCATATGTGAGAATATCATCCAAGTAAATTTTGTTTGTTCTTCAAACTACTACAATCCAACTACTGTAGCGGAAGTTACTTACCTTGTCATTTCACATCTCTTTTTAACAAGTTACATTATGGATTTATATGTTTCCAAATAATCCAAGAAATTACTTCTCTCTTTCACTAATATTATATTAAGGGTTTACATATTCCCAAATAATCTAAGAAAATATTTCCCTCCTTCACCAATACTATAGCTCGGAATATAAAAAAATTTGTTATTGACAATGTCAGTACCAAAAAAAACATTCGCTTGGAGTACTCCCCTGGAGTGAATTTGATATTATGGTTTTTGTGGTATAATGGTTGTTATGATAGGGTGAAACCTCTACAATATTTGATTTATGGATCTTATGGTTGCTAAAAAGTTCAAGGCAAGAAAAGATAGCCATCTAGGATACCAAGTCTAGAATGTAAAAACAACACTGCTAGTGATGGTGGGAAGGAGGAAAGACCATCACGTCACATTAATACACATTTTCAAAAGGATCCACAGTTGCCTGCTCTGCACTGGCCACATTAAGAGTCCAAAGAGAGGCGATACGCATCCTGGAACAACTAGAGGAATGCTAATACACAACCCATCTGACTCCTCATGGAGAAATCCTTTAACCAGGTTTTGCTGGACTCTAATATTTAAGTAGACATGTAACGAATGGTCACAACAACTAAAAACAGACTAAGGTAGTGTGCTCATAAATGGACCATTTAAGGGTTGAAACTGAATTTTTGAGAGGTGTAATTTTTTGAAAGATTTTTCAGTAAATTTTCCTTGAAAGATAAGAGAAATTGACATCTAACCCAAGTTATTTCATATTTTTTGGAGCTTTTTAGGATTAGTTATAAAATTTTGAAGTGGAAAGGTCATAGGTCTCTAAAATGGTTCACCTCCTCAAATGTACTTTGTTGAAGCTTATGAAAAAAAAACATGTACAAACTCAGGACATTTGAATGCACATATCTTTGTTTGCTCCTGTTTCGGACGATATATTATAAGAGAGATACCGTGACGTTTATCTTATTTGAAAACCAACCAAATGTTTTATTGATAGAAGCTCTCAAGCAAGTGCAACAGAGGGACAAAGCCTCTCTGCTTGTTAGTGTGTAGTGTGGAGATCACGTTCAGCAAAAAATGGTGCACGGCAAATTAGCCACGACAGCACACAGATAAAGTTCAACTAAGCAATTTGTATTTACTCATTATTTAACCCTTAACTGCCCCAACGACAGGATCCTATCATTGGGGTTCACAACTTTATCTCATTTTTTCTCTTAATTTGTATGGTGAAAATAGTTATGGCTAGTCTCCATCAGCAAAGAAGGTAGTCATTTTCAAATCTTATGGTCACTTTTTCTGGATGTTTTCCAAGCTGTGGTGCCATTAAACCCCTGTTTTCTCCTAAATCCTAAAATAACTCTAGGCGTTCAGGAGTTAAGCTTAGCTCATTTATGAGTAAAATCAAGTGACTAATGGCTTGTTGGATAAATGTGACACTACAAGGAAACCATGGTCGGATCTACAAAAAGTTGACAAGATTAGGTCACAATCATTGTGAACTTTTTGTAGATTCGACCTGATTGTCAACTTTTTGTAGATTTGACCTGATTGTCAACGTTTTGTAAATTTGTTTCCTTGTAGTGTGGACACTGCTTTTGACAAACATTGCTCATGATTATATACGCAGTGAGAACAAGCTCTGCACTTCATAAGATGGTAGTTCTCGAACGCTGCCGGACTACGCGTACAGCTTGGCATGAGAACTCCCGTTGCAACCACGAGGCCATTCGGCAGTTCACTTTCAGGGACTTGAAGAAAATAAACAAGCGGACACGGGAGTCCAAAAAAGGCTCGGAGAAGGCTCCAGCCGCTACAAGAACCGAGCTGCGGAGTGTTGCAGCAAACAAACTGAGAGAAGGTCGCTAACTGCGATGACACTTCCAGGACGACATGGACGACTGGAGCATCGAATGTCCAGAGACGCACATCACCACAGCTACAAAGAGCCGTTCAAACCAGAGGCTGTCATAATATTCACCAGGAAATGCCATCACCACGATACACGCGGGCACCGTGTTACATCGTAAAAAGGACACGGAAAATCACAGTTCACTAAAACAGCTCAAGGATCATTCAAAACAGTCAAGGTTCATAACAGGCCAGCACAAGCATCACAAGAATGCCCTTGAGGACCCACAGATATGAAACAAAGTATTACAGCATTTAGTCGATTGTGCGTTCCCAAGAACGCCAATGCACATCCCCCAACTCAGAAGCAAACCCCACAAACACAAGCAAGGAACCCAGAGCACATCTCACCGCCCCAAGGCCCCCCAGCATTCAAACCCCTCATTCAAGGCCAGCATCCATTTTTCAAATACTCCTTTATATAACTGCTCCAAACGAACAACAGCACGGAATTCTCCAGGTTGCCGCTTTGCCTTCACAACAGCACTACCAAAAAAATCGAGCTAAAAACGTCTGAAGACCAGCTCCTGCACCCTAAGAATCGCACCACACACGAAGTGGCAGCGGCCTGCACCATCCCCACTCACAACCGGGACTCCCGCTCCTCTGCTCAAAACACCAGGAAGCGTCCACGCCAGACTCCACGACCCGCTCTCCGCGGACCTCGATTGCCTGCCGCATGTTAACCGCCAACGCACTACCCGATGCACCCCCTACCACCCTAGAACCTTTCTGCTGTTGCACCAGGCCGGGAACCCCGTTCCCCCAAGCCCAGTCACGGAGCACCGAACACAAAAAAAATGAAACACTCCACGCCCACGATACCCTCGACCGCGCCACGCCGCCGCTGCCGTCAGGCCTCCCGGTGCAGAACGTTTCAAGCCGCGTCTCCGATCGACAGGTTGCCCAGCTGCTCCGTCGGCGCGTTCGGCACCGCTTGCGCCATGCGCAATACCTCCATCGCCTCCGCCACCTTCGCCTTCAGAGCCTCCGGCGACTCGATCAAGTGCAAAACTTCCGTCTGGTCCATCTCCAGCAGCATCCCCGTCACCTTGCCCGCAAAATCGTGCTCCAGGCTGTCCACCAGCGGATACAGCTGCTCGCCCAGCATCTGCAACCACGCCACATTCATCCAACCCATTAGCACTATTGTACAAACCACACCAGATTAACAGCAATCCCCGCCCACAACGTTGCAACTCCCTGACACAAGTGCACTAATTCAGATACATACCGCGCGCTGCTGTTCCGGCGGAGCAGACGCCAACGCCGACGCCAGAGCACTGATCGGCAGAGGCTGGTTGTTCCCGGGATCGGCGTTCGCCACCGGCACACCACCCATCTCCAACGGCACCGGCAGCATCGCCCCCATCATGCCCTGCGGAGGCACTGACACGTCCGGGGTGTTCCTCGCGTTCGGAGTGTAGCGGAAGTTCCGGTTCCCGCCCCGTTGCATCATCTGTCGCCCCAATCACCGCACTCTCAGGTCACCTCTTCCCAACACATCGCTTGCATCCCATGCAGCAACATCCCCGATCCGGATGACCGAGGCAAACTCAAACCGGGAATGCCCACACTCCAACCCAGAAAACGACTCCGGCATCACACGCAAGCATATCCGGCATAGAACAAGGACACAAACTCCCGGGCTCCGCTCCCTTCACACAGCCCAATCTTAACCGCCAACTCATCCACCCTCTCGATCATACAAAACCAGTGTCGACGCATACCTGCTGCTGTGGCTGCTGCTGTTGCTGCGGTGCCCCTCCGCGCCTGCCTCCGGCCCGCTGTCCTTGCTGCCCCTGCCGCAAGGGAACGTTCGGATACCCGATGTAGTTTGGAATTTGAGGCCCTCCGGGCCTGATGATCTGAGGCTGATACCCATATGCAGCAGGCTGAAACACCCCACCAACGAAGTATCAGCCCTCGCACTCCAATACAATAACCGTATACGCTCCTAAGACTCGCACACAAATCATCCGAACCATATCCACTCATCATAATCACCACAAAAATAACGACGGAGGCCATACGTCCAGGGCAGAGATTACGTACCTGCAGCGGCATGGGACCGGAAGGATGCTGGCTGTAGTAAGGCATCTGCGGGCCCATCCCTGGAGTGCCCGGATGGTACATCGGAAGGCTGGTTGGAACCGTAGGCCCCACAGGAGTTCGCATCTGAGCAAACGCTGCCTGCACATCACACCCCACCAGCCAGCGTCAACAAACCGACCAGCGAATGCCCAAACATCCCACAATTCCACGCTCCTGTTCACAGACACACCAACCCCAGTGCCAACATTCTGCCGTTCTCTTCAACCCCGAGGCGGCAGGCGTTTGGGTCATTCCGAAAACGCCCACGGCCCAGCGAACCTAAGACAGCACGTTTCCAACAGCCCTCCCAACCTCATACATCATCCCAGTGTCCCTGGTTCCATCACTTACTTGCAACCTCGCCCTCCTCTCCTCCTTCCGCTGAGCCAACGCCACGTACAAAGGCTTGCTTCCCACCATCTTCCCGTTCATTTCCGTCACCTGCATGTTTTCACACCGTCGGCCTCAGCAGCAGCAGCAGCAGCGGGACATCACCAACTAACATCTCCCAGCAAACCACATCCCTGACCATGCATACCAGGGTCCCCAAAACGAAGACAACGCCGGCCTCTGAAACTAATTGCAAGCCAACAAAACCCTCCTAAGATACTACCTCAAAACAAGACACAAAACAAAGCTCTATCAAGCCAGTCAATCCCCTCCTCCTCCAAGCACAAATCATCAAAACTTCTGAGCCCGACCACTGACCGCCACACAACTTACCGCTCGTGTTGCTTCCTCCGGTGACGAAAACGCCACGAACCCCGACCCCCGGCTCTGACCCTGCGGGTCCCTCATCACCTGAAACCAACGCATGCCCACTCACCACCGTCAGAAACCTCCACGCACCCATCCCATTCACGCCCCACCGGCGAACTCAAGGTCGCCGAAAACAACTGCCGAGACGACCGAGGGACACCATAGTTCGACAAGCGCTGTTCCAGTCCCCCAACAACCGCCTCACCTTGCACGATGTGATGGTTCCGTACTCCGCGAACAGCTCCCTCAGCCTCTCGTCATCCACGGTGTCGTCCAGATTCTTCAGATACAGGTTCACTCCCTGGTACTTCTCGATCCTCTCCTTCCGCTCCTGCTCGAACTTCGCTCTAAGCTCCGCCTCCCGCTCCGACTTCTTCTGCGCTCTTCCCACGTACCACTCCTTCTCGTCTATCTTCTTCCCATTCAGACCCTCCACGGACTTCGATGCATCGTCCGCATGCTCGAAGTTCACGAACCCGAAGCACTTCGACTTGCCCTCATTGTCCCTCATCACCACCGCGCTGCTTATCGTCCCGAACGCGCTGAACGCCTTCTTCAGGTCGTCGTCCGTCGTGTTCTCTCCCAGGTTCTTCACGTACACGTTATTGAACTTCGACACTCCCCCCGTGTGATCCCTCTCCTGACGCCGCACGAATGGCCCCACGAACACCTGCTTGTCGTTCAGCAGCATCCCGTTCACCTTCTCGATAGCGGTCTGCGCCGATTCCTCCTGCTCGAACTGCACGAATCCGTATCCCTTCGACTGCCCCGACCCGTCCGTCGCCACCTTGCACGACAGGATGCCGCCGAATGCCGAAAACGTGTCGTGCAGCGCCTTGTTGTCGATTGTCTTGTCCAAATTCTGCACGCCACACCCCGCACCGCTCAGCCACCGGACACCCCTCGCACCCGAACAACAGACCGTTTCCCTGACAGATCAAAACCAACGCGACCGGAAACTGCGAGCATACCTTGATAAAAATGTTTGCCGTGCCACTCTTCCGAATGCTCGGATCTCTGTGCGAGAACATAATGCGAATCGGCTTGCCGTTCACCACCGTGAAGTTCAGCAGCTCCAGCGCGCGAGTGGCTGCAACAAAATGGACGTCACGTCAGCCATCGCACGTTTTAACACGTAAACTAACGGTGTCGTCTCACCACCCGCTTCCGAAGGATTCCATCATCGGGGTCTAAGAACCCTCTACCTCGAGGGGTTTAGGGCTCTTCCTGATAACAATTACCCCCACCGAAAAGGCTTTGCATTCGCTTAGGTCATGCCTAGCGACACCGCCATCGCTCTCACAACCCCAACCATGACTGACCTCTCACCCTTCCAGACAGAACGCATCACGTTCCACGACCCAACATCGTACTCCCAACCATCTCCATGTTTCCTTTCCTAAGACCCCGCCCACAACCACAGCGCTCAAAGACACAACCCCAGATCGAGCTGCTGCAACGGCCCCGCGCTCTGACCTCGGCCTAAAACCCTACCCACATCGTCGCTATACATTCTAAAGAATCAAACCCCATGCAAACCCCACCTAACACCGGAAGCAATAGATCCTCGACCCACGTACCATCCTGTGCGTTGTTGTAGTTCACGTACGCGTATCCCAGCGACCGCCTCGTGATCAGGTCACGGCACACCCGGATCGACACCACCTGCCCAACCTGGCTGAACATCTCGTACAGCTGCGCCTCCGACACGTTCGGCTCCAGGTCGCCCACGTATAGCGACGTCGACACGAACTGAGTCGCAGCGGCTCCCGCCGCTGCCTGTGCGGCCTGCTGCTGCTGCACCGGAACCTGAGCTTGCGCCATGATTGCTGCTGCTAAAGCCGTCCCGGATCGTGCAGACGAATCACCCTCCTCGACTCACAGCACGCAATCCGCCTGGATAGCTGCGGTGGCAAGTCCTTGTTTCTTTTCTGTTTGTTTGTTGTTTTTTTTGTGTTTTCTGAATTAATTTCCACCCTACTCGATCAGAGTTCCAGGGACCAAGAAACGGCGACGAAAGAAACGCGCCGCGTCTTATCTCCCTCCCCCCGGTTGGAATCTCTGCCGCTCCTTTCGCGTCACCACGATTGCAATATCACGCCAAGCTCTGACACACACCACAACCAAACCCCCCGCCCGTCAGCCCTAGTCCGCAAACCTCTCCCACACGCAATCCCCACTCCCCCAGCCGCAGACCTAATCCTTAACACGGCTCTCACAAATCCCCACGGCTGAAGCGGCCCTCCGCCATTCCACCACCGAAGCACTCCCAAACCGTCAAACCCTACAAAATTCAAAATACACACACCATCGATCGTCCCAAACCCTATCCAATCCCCTGATCACGCCCGAGCGGCAGCGGAGAGCCTCACCCGACGACTGGCAGGCAGCGCGTGTGGCGGTAGAGACGCGACGTTTTTTTGGATTTTTGGCCGCTCGCTGCTGCGGCTGCGGCAGGCGCGGGTGGAGCTGCGGAGGCGGAGGCTCGCGGCGGGTGAGTGGTGGGCGCGGAGACGAGACGAAGTGCACTTAGCCGCTGGTGGAGATGGCGGAGTGGCCGGGCTTCGTCGCCGTCATATCCCGTGCGAAGGCATGAGCGCCGAACAGGCAAGGCCGGGGGCCAGCGCCTGCTGCTCTTGCAAGGGAGTGTCCGTCGTCGACGAGATGCGAGTGGAACGCGCAACGCAACAGAGGGCGGAGGCGCCGTAGCCTTCTGCAACGCACTGCCCTCCCCTTCCCCCCCTCCCCGCCCTAGGGCTTCCCCTGTACCCGCCCGCTGCCCGCTCCCCGCCGCTTGCGGTCGCCGACGCCCGCCGGGTACCATGGCGGCGGCCTTATATCCGCCGCCGACGATATCACTGCCGCGGGCCTGGACCGGGTGTTTGTTCGTATTGGTTTAGCTAAGGTTATGTTCACAGTGGGTTATTAGTTAATTTTGTGGAAGTGTAAATGAAGTGGCCTTGAGATTAGTGCCAGGATAGCACCTAGGAGCATTACTATTATTGAATTAAGGGAAAATATTGAAAATAGGTCTGACAATGGGACGTATTTCAAAAACAAGCCTGGAAATTACGAAATATCAAAAATAGGCCTTAAGGGCCTAGCAGGGTCCGGGGAAGAGTCTTTTCAATTGATTTCTGGGTTGATTTCCTTCAAATTCCTTAATCAGTTTATCAAGGAAATGTTTTTGTTAATTTCTATGTTTCATACTATAAATATTAAAAAAAAATCAACCGGTTTTTGAGCCAATGTTTCTCATTTCAATCGGCTAGCTTTGAACTAGGTGCCGGTTCTTTCTGGACCTTGGGCCTCATCATATATCAAAAGTAGGCCTTACAATTATGATGACCAAAATTTTGTGCATGTTTATTTATGGGAATTGATATGAGCACACATGGGGTTTGATGTATGCACATTAGGGGGGATAAATTTTAGATATTTACCATCAAAATGCTCAATTTAGAAAATTTGAGTTAAGATTTGGATTTAGAGAACTTGATTTAGTCTAGAACCACAATGGAGGTTACAGTTTAACTACACCCAATGGAATAGCTTAGTCAGGGGCAATTTATTACTTTTATTCTTGTTTGTAAAAAAAGTTGAGCTTTTCCATTGGGCGTAGTTAAATTGTAGCATTTATTGTGGTTCTAGACTAAATCAAGGTCTCTAAATTCAAATCTTCATTTGAATTTTCCAAATTGAGCTTTTTGATGGTAAATATCTAAAATTTATCCCCCCCTAGTATGCATACATCAAACCCCATGTGTGCTCATATCAATTCCCATAAATAAACATGCACAAAATTTTGGTCACCTTAATTGTAAGGCCTACTTTTGATATATGATGAGGCCCAAGGTCCAGAAAGAACCGGCACCTAGTTCAAAGCTAGCCGATTGAAATGAGAAACATTGGCTCAAAAACAGGTTGATTTTTTTTTAATATTTATAGTATGAAACATAGAAATTAACAAAAACATTTCCTTGATAAACCGATTAAGGAATTTGAAGGAAATCAACCCAAAAATCAATTGAAAAGACTCTTCCCTGGACCCTGCTAGGCCCCTAAGGCCTATTTTTGATATTTTATAATTGGCAAACCTGTTTTCGAAATATGTCCCATTGTTAGACCTATTTTTGATATTTTTCTTTGAATTAATTACTTTATGATTGACATATGGTTTAACATTGAGATTTGTATTATATATTAGATTATAGAAGATATTGGTTTAGAAGAGTTCTACTATATTAGCAATGTGAACGTAGTCTAAAAGTGCATCCAAATACATCTAATTTTCCTTTGTTACAACTCCCCTTCAGACCAAATATGAGCATATTCTTAGTCTTTGAGTTGTTTTTAGACTTTATGAGCCTCCGCAATGTCTAATATCCAGATCTCTATTGTTGTGTAATTTTCTGTTGTGATGCACCTTATTTTGTTAGCAATACTGTTAAGTTACTAGTGAATTAATTGATGTAAACCTTCATTTTGTGTGTATTTATTTTCTGGAAGTCTGTGCTTCTCTCTACCATCTTTTTCCTTCAATTGAAATAGAGTCTATTTCTTATTATAAGCGTTTTATGTTTGCCTCAATTGTCAACTCTTGAATGTCTCATGAGAATAATTGGCAATTGCTACTAGTGAGAAGTTTTATTTGGAACCTCAAATAGCTCATGAGAACCACATTGATTTTTATTTCAACTTTCTTTGTTGATCTCAAATGTAGCAAAGGTGTGGATATATTTCAAACATAAGAAAATTATCTTGTATTTGTAGTGACCACAAAGGCATGTACAAACATATAGGGATTAAGTAGATTTTGGAAGGGGTTAATGTGTGTTCTCAAAAGCTAATATTTTGTATGAGACACTTCGTGCTCATAAGTGCATTTTAGCTTTGTTGCACAAGGATTTGTTAGGAAGTTTGTGTTGTAAAAATGTATAAGAATCAGCACTTGTGTCAAAACAAGAAATTGGATGAGAATATTTTACTTCTTACATATGTGTACCTTCATCAAAAAAATTGAGTTTTTATTATATGATTGTTTAAGTTTAATTGCTAGAAGTCTAAGTAATGGTTGTGACTGGATTGCTTATGAGGAGGGCATGCTGTATTAAATTGATTTTCATGATTGCACAAAACTTGACAAGAGTTGCTATGGTTTAGAAGTTTTGCTTTGGAGGATTATACTTCTTGAATATGTTTTTTTTTCTGGCATCTGTATTAGACGATAAAGGTTTCTAAGTATTCAAGTACAATTGCCTAAAACCCGTGTATGCATTTATTCCACTCAATCTCTATAAGTATAAGTTAGCTTTTGTTACAATGAATAGAGCCAATTTTGTTACAATGAATGGAACCAATTAGGAATGGACTCAACATTAGGGGTTTTATTAATGTTCTTTGTCATAATTGTTGGTTTTGACTTGAAACATGGTTTGAATTTTACAAATGGAGCTGATGAATATCCAAAATGAAAATTCCTTTATGTGTTATATATAGCTAATTCATTTCAATGAAAAAAACTCATAATGAAATTTGAGAACAAATCCCATACTCTTAAAATATCATGAAAATTTTAAATGTTTCTACAGTGGTGAAACTACTGTAAGTTTGTAAAGCAAAATAAAGAAATTGCAAACTAAATATCATAAATGAAGGAGTTGGAATGTATTTCTATTTTTGTTTTGAATGTTTAGTAAACATTGCATAGTAAAATAACATCATAGGGTGATTGCAAGAAATACTTGTACTATTTCTTGTCCCCTTCACCTCTTGTAGGTGCATTTTGGCTTGTAACTTTTGTGCAGCAAGTTTTTTTGAGTTAAAATTTCAGGAGAAGGTATATGTCATAGTTATAGACCTTCCATAATTTTTGGGGTTTTTTTTAAATTATTTTACTATTTTTGAACAGCCCTCAAATAGGTGTCTACCTTGGCCAGTTTGGGGATTTTTTGTACTATTTTGGGTCCAAAAAAGCTTTTCTAGGGTTATAAATCAAGAATGTTGTTTATAAAGCATGCTCACATGCATTTGTAGAAGGGTTTTGCAAAATTATAAATTCCATGGCATCTACATTGTTTCAAGGTAGGCATCCTATCTCCCTTCATTGGCAAAATACAAAGAAATTCCTCAGCAAAGCAATTGTACCATGTGAATGTGTTTAATGGATTCTCAAATGACCATTTTTTATTTTTATTTTTTGAACTATTTTACTATTTTCTAAAAAGCAAGAAAGAAATTGGCTTTTTGTTGGTGATTTTGTTTTGCCCATAACTTTTAGAATAAATTTTTTATAGGTCTAAATTTTCACAAGTATGCTATTTTAAGTGCTTTACAAATTGTTCATATTTTATTTTATTTTTAAAAAAAATATTCCAAAAGCTCATAGTACTACTTAGTACTACCAGTACTAAGTGTGTTTGAGACAAACCTGAGAACTGTTTCTTGCAACTATCTAATATTGCATTCTAATATTCTATGTTAAATTAGTCGTAAAGAGTGGTTGCATGCTCATACCTTACAACCAAAGTAACACATTCATTAGTATACTTTTTTGAATTTCTTTAAGCAAATTATACATATACTTTCCTTGTATTTTATTTGATAAACTAAAAAGCAAGAAATCAAGATTCTGAATGTTTTAAAACTAAAATTCAAAAATGAAAATCTTTTGTTATTGTGGATAATAGTGATTTGGAACATAATCCCATATAAAATTATAATACAAAGTTCACTTTATATTAGGAATTGCCGTCATTTTTAACCAAAAAGTCTCAAATCCTTTTTTTGTTGATTCAATTGCTAAAGTCATCTTTGAGGCTATTATATTTAGTGTCATGGCCAAGATCTTGAAACTCACTTTTTGTTCTTAAAAATTGCAATGGGACTTGGATCCACTTCCAAAATTATACCCACCAAGAATGGAAAAATAAGATGCTCCTTAAAAATTGTTGGATTTTATTAGTATACAGTTATCTGATTAGATTTTTCTTCAATTAATCCACTTTATAGAAGGGAACTTGAGGACATTGTTGGTTTTTTTAGAATCTCCATTTTGGTTCTCTTCCAAAAAAAATTCAAGCCTTGGAATTATGGCCTCAACTGTGTTGTTTAAATTCAGTAGCTTCAACTATGGAAGCTTGACTTTTGATCCTTAATTATGTAATATCTACTTTGCAACTTGAGGGCCTTCATTTGGGCAAATATATTCCATTTATATTTGCATTCTAACACAAGATGGAAGCCATTTTTATTATTTTGTTTGCTCAAAATTTTATTGAATCATCTCCAAGGTTTATTGTCCTTATATCCTACTACAATACATCATGGTTAATGCATGTTTGATGTAGGTCCACTTCACATTAGAAATCAAGATCAAGGAAACTCAAGAATTAAAGAATACTACCGATAGAGGTCTAAAAATTGGTTCAAAGGAGTTTACACTAGGAATCTAGACCAAATTATGGTTGATAATTTAGTGCCTTTGTAGTATCATTTTGGAGTTAAATTTTCTTAGTCCTATCTCAACAAAGTATGTCTTTTTAATTTCTCAAGCCAAACTCTCATATTGGAACCCAAGTGCACTTTACTAATTATTATTTTTGAAGTATTCGCATTGACCAACCACTTCTTACCTCTTCCCTTTGTCTTTCCTCTTGTCTCTTTCTTCTTTTTATTGATTGAATGCTAGAGAATTCTCTCTCCTTTGACTCCTTGACCTTGCTACAACATTGTTTAAAGGCTTCACAATTTTTTTGGCAAAATTTAAAGTGAATTCAAACTTTTTCCCAAGATTTTTTAACCAAGATTTTGGATCAATACACATATCAATTATTCCTTCTTAATTTCAATAGTATACTCACCAAGAATTTTTTAAATTAGTCCTTAGTCCTAACTCCTACTCTGAAGTGGCCCTTCTCTTAACATTGTGAACATACCATCATCCTCAAAGAGTGCTTTGTAGATAGATAGGATGTAGAATTAGAGTCTTTGAGGCAAACACATAATAGCATGAGGAGATCCTAGAAACTAGATTTTTCCTTTTGGAAGTTTTACTTTTTTTTTCCATCTCCACATGAACCTCTTCAAAGCTTTTCACAAAAACCGTGAAGCCTCCAATAGTCAAACAGTTGAAAATCAAACATTAGTTTTCCAACCATACTTGGATGTACTTCATCCATTTCAAATCACTTGTGGTCCACATATTGGACACTAGCACTCAGAAGTTAACAAAGCTGCTTACAAAGAGCAAATTTCTATGCATGTCCAAACATTACAAATTACATAAACCACACGGTTAGTAATTTTACATTACAAACCACACAAACCACAAGTAAATTTACATTAACCCCTAAATGTTGAGGAGGACAAAAAACGTCCTCCGCTTCTGAAAAAAGATTTTGTGATTCAAAAAAAAGTTGTTTTCATCTGATTTTTTTCTAGAAGTGCCCATAAACACATGGTCCATCATGGAAGATACAAAATTACCTCTTAAGATTCATTCATTTTTTTTGTAACTCAAATTGTGATAAGATTCAGAAACATGGTGTTAGCTTCCAAGCTGCTCTTCTTGCAAATTTTAGGAGGGCACCATGCACTGTTGACTTTTCCAACTTCTTGAAGTAATACTGTTGGTGCCCATGTGCAAAACACTATAGAATGCTACAAGCAGGACAAGCCATGGTGATCCATCTGTCCTTTAAGTATTAAGGTAGAAGGCTCTAATTTGGAGCAGGCTCTAAAATGGAGCACCTTCTCAAGTGTACTCTTCTTGTACATGTTGTTTTTCATAACCCTTCAATAATGTACAGGACATTCACATTTGAGGAAGTGCTCCATTTTAGAGCCCTATGACCTTTCCACTTCAAAATTTCATAACTAATTCCGCAAAGTTTCAAAAAATA
Source organism: Ulota crispa (assembly GCA_963920765.1). NCBI lineage: Eukaryota > Viridiplantae > Streptophyta > Bryopsida > Orthotrichales > Orthotrichaceae > Ulota > Ulota crispa. The sequence continues at coordinate 15,120,441 of OY987249.1, read as the reverse complement.
TGAAACAACTTGGGTTAGATGCCAATCCTTCTTGTCTTTCAAGGAAATCTTATTGAAAAATATTTCAAGAAGTTTCACCTATCCAAAATTCAATTTCAGCCCTTAGAACCAATTCAAACTAACAACCAATCAAGACACAAAAATCGGCACCCCATACGATGTTTCGCCCAATAGAAAATTTTCCATGTAATCGCGTGTTATCCAAGAATGTGCCTCTGCTGGACAAGTTTGGTACCACCCTTGGAGTAGGCCTCAAATCTTCACTATCTTGGTCGCTGACGTGGCTATATAGGGTGGTCCCCACGGTGGTGAAGATGGATGTTAAAGTACCAGACTAACGTGCAGTTTGAATCCAACAACGGAGAAAAACCAAATTTCAACCAATCACGTTTGAATTTTTTTTGCTGGATGCTAGTCTGAACTAGGCCTTAGAGCATCTTCTATGTATGCACTGCGAACGGGACTTGGAAATAATCGGTCATGCATCGCTCCCCACCCCTTAAGAATTCAGTTTCTTTCACCAGCCGGATCCTCCCAATGTTGACGCAACTCTCGTAGCAAATTCAAGCACGGCAATAGAAGAATGTAAGTACTTGCAAGTTGTTGCTGGGAAATTGCAAGCTATTGCAAGCTATCACAAGCAATATGTCACTCCTACAACAAATGCAGTGCGCACTGGGAAAACAAGTTGGGGCACAGGAAAATGAGACAATAAGCTGCTCCAAGAGGTGGTTTTAACAGAGTCAGTTTTGGCGTCTCCATTCCTGTGATGATGTTAGAGCCCTAAAAGTACCTAGAATTCCGTTAAAATGGCCCGCACCCAAAGAAATGCAGGACCAGCCCATTCCCAGTGCATACACTGAAGATGCTATTAGATGCTCCATCTATGAGCCCCCTACCACACAAACCACAAGTAGTTTTACATTACGAACTCGTTTATTGTTTCTAGGAAGTTTGCTCAAAGTATTGGACGAACACCATTCGTTTTTCAATGTGAGCAAGAATTGTGTGACTGATCATACACCACTCCTCGTTTGACTCGGGCGACGTGACCTGTACACGAAGGAACATTAGATTTGAGAACAGAATGGACCAATGAGCACATGACAGCGCAGCACTCATTCACAAGCACGTCCATTATGATCGTGGTCTCGACCTCGACGGTTCTAAAGCAGAATCGGCCATCCTCTCCAATCTACTCTCCCCTTAGGGTTCCTCCATTTCATCCCTTGACTCACTCTCGCTTGCGAGATTTATGAACCAGGTTGCATCTAAGCTTAAATTCGCACTGACCGCAGCAGGCAGGCACCCCCAAGGCAGCGCGGTTCCACTCTCAGGTACCAGAGCCTCTAATCTCCCGCAACATGCTTAGTCCCGTGCTCTTGATTCCCTTGTGTGGTAGAGAGAATGTTGCGGCTAATTGGCTTCCAACGAGGAGAAAGTTGCGAAACGAAACAAGTTCTCTTTAACTTGATTGCAAGAAAATTATGTCTGATAGGCGAATCCAGCATTCTTCCGGCGGAATTCGGAATTCTTGGAAAGTTTTAGAACGTAATTTCTTTCTATACGCTGTTCTTTACCACGCTCTCTCCTCGTCTTGGTGCTTGTTGCTTTTTTCATCCAATTTCGAAGAATTTCTTTTCGAGAGAGCTCAGATTGAAAGAAAAAATCGATTGTCAGAGGATCGAATGTTACAAGAATGTGAGATCTTGCGTTTTTTTTAAATTATTTTGTCCATTCATGCCGCAGAGGGATTCAGTGCAGTTCAAGATTGTGCAAGTGGAATTGTAGTCACCGTTTTGTTTTGTGTTTGAGAACTTGAGGAGGTCAATTGTTAGCATAATTGATACACGTGTACTTGAATCTTCTAGTCGTGGTTTTAATGCTGTCTCGCATCTGGTTGCTCAGGCTCTTAAGGTTTTATAAGCAGGAAGCCCGAGTTCTTTGCGCAGAGTCACCTTGGCGCAGCCGTGACGTTGGCATCTGGTCAGGTGAATTTTTGCTGTCGCTTTTGCGTGATCAGAGGCTTTCATTGGATTTTGGACGATTCTTTCTTGTTCTTGAATCATGTAGGGTTTGGTAGTTTAGGACTGTTTTAGTGGTGGAGTAATTGAGGACTGTGTTAGTGGTTAGATATTATGCGGAATGCGTCGGGATTGCGTGTGTGAGAAGTATGCATTTGCGGCCGACGGCGGCCTGACGGGTGGGAGGTGTGGTTGTGTGATCTACCAGAGAACTGCGTTTATGCATCTTTGGTGGTGCGAGAGAAGCAGCAGAAATTCGAACCGGGAGGAGGGAGATAAGACGCGGCGTGTTTCTTTCGTCTCCGTTTTCTTGGTCCCTGGAACTCTGTTCGAAATAATCACAATATTTAGGACACACAAAGAAAGAGCAAGACGGAGTAGGCGTCGTTACGTGAAGAGGCCGGTTTGCAACCGGAATGGGCAATTTTTTGAATTCGTCGCGGAGTCCAGAAAACGAAGCGTTGATCGTCAACAATGACTCAACAAAGAGGCAGCGCATCAGTAATGAGTATAAACCAGCAATTATCCCGGGCTTGCCTGAGGAAATTTCAATTCAAATTTTGGCCCGTGTTACTCGGGGCAATCACCCTGTGTTGCGATGTGTGAGCAAGTCATGGCATCATGTTCTGTCTACATCTGAGTTCTTCAATTTGCGGAAGGAGCTAGGCGTGACGGAGGAGTGGTTGTATGTGCTGATGAAGAATGAGGAAGAGCGTCTCGGGTGGCATGTACTAGATCCTGTGGAAGGGAAATGGAGAAAGCTGCCACCAATGCCTGAAATCGCCAATGTTTCCAAGAAGCCGGAGGTAGCTGAGACCTCATGGGGGTGGAGAATTCCCTTGGGTCCGTTACGGTCATTGCGGCTGACTGGAATTTTTCGAGGCTGGTTTCAGCGAAAGGGCTTCCTTGATAAGACACCGTTTTGTGGATGCTCGGCAGGAGCTATCAATGGCACCCTTTATGTTCTGGGCGGTTTCTCATGGGCAAGTGCTATGCGTGCAGTTTGGAGGTATGACTCGCGTACGAATAGATGGGCACCGTCAGCGGCAATGGAGGTTGCTCGTGCGTATTGTAAGACAGGCGTTGTGGACAACAAGCTCTATGCCGTGGGTGGAGTTGATCGGGGACGAGGTGGCCTTACTCCTTTGCAATCTGCTGAGGTTTATGATCCTGAGACGGATTCATGGTCTCAAGTTGCCCCGATGCCATTTTGGAGGGCACAAGTTCTTCCCACAGCTTTCCTTGCAGATATGTTGAAGCCAATTGCGACGGGTATGGCTGCTTATAAGGGAAGGTTGTGTGTGCTCCAGAGTTTGTACTCGTGGCCTTTTTTTGTAGATGTTGGTGGGGAGATATATGACCCTGCAACGGGATTGTGGGCTGAGATGCCAATTGGGATGGGGGAGGACTGGCCTGCCCGGCAGGCAGGAACAAAATTATCTGTTGTGGTGGATGGGAAATTATATGCTCTCGACCCTACAAGTTCCATGGATGGGAGTAAGATCAAGGTTTATGACTCTGATCAGGATGTGTGGAAGGTTGTGTTGAAGAAGGTGCCCATCCTTCTTGATCTTACTGATTCGGAGTCACCCTACCTATTGGCTGGATTTGATGGAAAGCTCCACGTCATCACCAAGGATATTAACGACAACGTGGCAGTCTTGAGGGCAGAGCTGGGAGAAAACTGTTTGTCACAGCAGGCTAAGGAATGTGAGTTCGGGTGGAAGACAATTTCAAGTGCCAGCTTTGGCAGTGTTGAGCTTGTGGCCTGCCAAGTCCTTGATTTGTAACAGCAATTCTACTGGTTGGATTGTGCCAGCGCGGCGGAGCAGACATGGATGAATCTATCATCATAATACAGATATTTTGATTTGTCTGTGCAGGTCAGCTTATCGATCCAAATATACGGTTCATGCTGGTGTGAACTATCTATGTGAGGAGCACCTCTCTCTTTATATTGTAATTGTATGTGGCGATGTAATTGTATATTATTAATGTACAAACTCAAAAGAATTGGTGACCGTTACCTGCCACCTTTTTTATCCTATGAACTTGTCTGTGTGCTTTAAATTGTTAAGTGTATATCTTCTGCTTCTCACCTATGTATTGCATCTCTGAATCCTTGACATTTGATAGATCGAGGTCAGATTATCTATCCATTTTCTGATGGAGTGCACACCGACGAGTTGTTGCTTTGGATATTCGTACCTTTTTTTTTCAGATGTGCTTCTTTTGTCTTATATTTGGTTTTCATTTGTTTAGGTTCTACGAGATTTGGATTCATGAAATGTTTGATGAACTGTGGAGTATCAAATGCTGTGCTTATGGTACCACTGTTATACCTGCAAATGGCTGAAATATTGCATCCAAGAGCATTGACTTCAATTTTGCAAGAAATATTCGCTCTATCTGATGAAGTTGTGACGAATGTCGTATGAAGCATCCAACAGCACCTTGTTTGCTACTTATTTCAGTAATCATCTCCAACTGGGACGTTGGGCAAAAACCTTAGTAACAATAATCTGTAATAGCATTACGAATCAGACTCCAAGGGTTCCTACATAGTAACGCATGTCACCTTGACAATACACAAACCATTGTATTGTTGTTTTTGATGGTTTTTTTTTTTCGTCAAACCTTACCGCTCCTTTGAAGCAGTAGTTTTTTGGGGGTTTCTTTCAACTTGATTTCCTCTTTGTCTGAATCGACAGGGGTACCTTTTGTCTTCTAGTTTTTGCACTTGATAGTGGCTGTTAGATTGGTACTTGTAGGAATATACAACTCTTGGATATCACTTATTGCTTATAATAGAGAGCCAAAAAATAATTTTGGCGCCGTACTGTATCTATATGCGATTTTGTCTTTTTAGTGGCAAGGGGAAAGTAGAACAAAAAGACATTTCAAACATCTAAGGTAACCGCACCCATACCTGAGCGTTTAATAGTTCAGGGTACTTCAGAGTCTCGGAAAATCACTTCAGAGTCTCGGAAAATTACTTCAGAGTCTCGGAAAATTCAGGAATTTTTTTTTGTAGGGTTAGCCTTTCAACAAGCTATCATGGAACATAATTTTTGTGGAAAAGAGTATTGTAGATTATTTTATATTAAAGGGCAAAGTTGCACTCATAGGGTCCTTATTAGCAGCTCTAAACTACCTTTGAAACTATTTTGATGTGTTCCTATACATGTGCTTGATGGTCCCAATCCCAACCATCTCAAAGCAACTTAGCAATTGACATGTGGCTAGATTTTCTTGTGCAAGTGACGTTCACTGCTCCACTTTGGGTTCATAGTGAGAGGTGAACACCTCAAAAGTATGGCTCCACTTTGGGGATTGCTCATGTATGGGTGTTGTTACCTTAGATTTTAAGAATGCAACTCCTACCTTGATTTTTCAAAATATTAGAAAACAATATTTTTGAATATGATTGGTTGGTTATCCAAAATCTTAACCCTTGAGCACCCAGCCCAAATTTGTGTTGTGTTGGACCTCATTGCAAACAATTTGGCACCGCAAGTTCAAAATCAACACCTAGAATAGTTAGCTGTTGATATTGTACGAGGCTTAGGGTTTGCAAATGTATGAAAACTTTGGTAAGTTTTCATTGCACAAGTCAAAAGATTATAACAATCATAGACAACAGACTGTTAAATATGGAGAGGCTAGGTTTGGGGCATTCAGGGGTTAAGCACAATTTTTGGGAAGTAGCTTTTCAATCTTCTAGTAGAAATTTCAATCTTGACGTCTCTAGATTTAGTTTAACCCTTTAAGTACCACGCAACCATATTTTGGTTGCATAGAGTTGTTTTTGGCCAATAGAGTAGAATTTCTCAACAATTTGGAATTTGGTCTTGAAGAATGCATATGATTAGAAGAACTTTGCATCCATTTGAAAAAACAAAAACAAAATCAATTATGTGAGTTGACAAAACAATGGTGTTTATACAACATGGCTTCAAAATACGTATCCATTTTTGGTCAAAGGTGGATCAAAATAACAACATATAGCAAATATCCAAGAAGAATGTTAAATTTCAATTGTGCGGTCCTAAAAAAATTTGAAACTGCTTAAGATATACTCTTATATGGTTTCTCTATATGGTAGTAACATACTTGTAGTATTTGAAGATCTATTGAAATGGTGTTGTCATTTAAGCTTCAAAATTTATCATCCTACATTTAAGGCCAATTCTTGATTATTTTTACCTATTGGGTTTTCCATGTCATTTATCAATTTTTTTGTAGAACTATTTTAGGGTAGTAAAAGAAAGTGGGGTTTTTGACCCTTTTTGTCCACTTATCTACACCTTGTGATTTCTACTTTTATTTATTTTGTGTGAAACTAGTCTTATTAGAAAGGTGGGAAACCTTGCTTTCTAGAGATGTTAGGCTCTTCTTAAGCAAAGCTAGCCTTAAGCGTTAACATTTAAAACCACACAAGCATGAAAAACTAAAGATTTTCCACATACAACTCACTCAATCATTATAGTATTTTACCTGCAACAGTAGATCTTGTTGAAATTTTCACATTACAACAACCAAGATGTCCTTTGCATTTGTATTGTTGGATTATTCATTTTGGGTCCATATTTGATTCTATTGCGCATCTAAGCTTATGAATTTTGTGAAAATGTGTTTAGTCCTTGAAGTGTTGAAGACTCATAGTGTTCACTTGTAACATTAATCAAATATCAAAGAAATCTTTAAACAATAGAACTTGGCTCTATTACAATGGTCAAACAAAGCAATCATTGTGCAATATGATCATATAAACATCCATTTTAAGTGCAATTTTATTGGCTTCTATAATATCTAAACCATAATTATATGTTTCATGACTCGATGTATGCTTGTAATTCAAACATACTTATGTAAGGTCAAAGTTGTCAACTTGAATCTTTTACCATAATTAAAAGTCAAAATTGAATTCTTGAAGAACTTTGTCTAAAATTGCTAGTTATACTAAGTCATTTGTAGTTTTCCTTACTGGCATAAATTTGGAATGATGTTTTACTTGCTTTTTCACAAGATCTTCCTTCATAGTGCCTCCAAGTTCAAATTTATTTGGTTCAATCATAGTAAAAGTAGTCTTGAAGTTGGGGAGTTCCATGATAAAGCAAATCTCTTCTTCTTTTTAAAGTGTGGGATTCTCATGAGTAATAACACCTTTTCCAGTTGTTTCTACTAGAAGCTAGTAAAGCTTCAGTAGGATTTGTGCACATGGAGAAAGGAGATATTCTTAGTTGTAAATTGGAGAAATGTTTATAGATGAACAATGTTTTTTCTAAGTGACAGAGACCTCTGCAGTGGCATCTTCAAATTGGTGGATTTAAGGAGGGAAGAAACGGCAGTGGCTGATTTTTGTCAAATTTGACAAAATTTTGCCAGGAAAAAAAACGCTGTAGATTAATCTTAGCATGATATGGTATTGCTGGAGCTTGTTTGGAAGACCATTGCGTAATACTTAGAAAATGACGCTCTAAACTCTAGGCTACTTGCACTTCATTTCTTGCATGGCAAGCAAGATTTGAAAAGCAAGGGTGTAGAAGCCCTTAAATATTGTAACATGATTGACCAGTGCATAAGAAATTTTGAAGGAATTATCTTTGAAAAGGCTTCATTCATGTGTGTGTCACCATGTTGATTTACCACAAGGTATTTTAGGGTTTAAGGATCATGAATGTGTTATATTTGAAGGTCGCAATGTTCTTAACTTTGCAATAAGCTTTTAAATAAAGTGGGCAAAAATGAATGCCCTTTGAGTGAAGAGCAAAAATAAATTGACTTTGCAATCAAAAAAGATGGAAAAGAATGTGACATTTCACTTAAGACATTATTTTAAAAATTGAAATTTAGTTAAAGGGCTTCTTGGGGTATCAATTTTAAACTTCTAATCTTGGGATCATTGAGATATAGTATATAGTTAGACAATTATGGCAAATATAGACTAAAGGGATATACAATGACACATTTGTACAGTACATGGATAATAACCTCTGAAATGGCTTTAATCCTTAAGCACCCAACAGACATTATATTGTCTCTCCAAAAGCTGGGTCAACACAAGTTTGATTGATGTTATCTCATTGCTCCTTTGGTCAAACCACCTCCAATCAAGCCCATCACGATGGAGATGCTTTCTACTAACAAGTTGTGTGGTCCAATCCTGTAGATTGTATTTTTCAGTCCACAAGGAGTACTTTGATTGCAAGTAGGTCAGGCTTTCTTGGTTTCAAGTTTGGGCACTTAGGGGTTAATGCCAAAATTGCACAAGTGCACAACTAGAGGACATATTTCAAGAGGCCCAAAGCTACTTGCTTTTACAATTCTACATCTATTTCTAACTTAAGAACACTAAATGCACTTATGGAGGTGTCTTTATGTAGAAAAGAAACTAAAGCTAAAGATTGGTTTAGCACTTTTGATGCTTGAAGTGATATAAAGTACTACAAAACAATTCAATTGAACATGGATTCAAATTGATCATGACAAATTAGTAGTACTTACATTTTGGTAAATTATATAAGCTCATTATTGTATTTGATTTTGTTTGAAGTTTTAGACATATGTTGTTGATTTATTGGATTTCAAGAAATTTTTGTAGTAAGTGTAAATCCTAATGAACTTTCTTAATTTTTGTACTTGAAGTTTTTTTCACAATCTTTATTTATTCATTGCATGCCCAATGGTTTTTGAAGGGCTATCATTTTGGCAACCTTGCAAACGCAAAGGGGTCTAAAATTTCAAAATTGCACTTGAAGGTTGGATACCCCCTTTAAAATATAAAATTGGGTCATGCCCTCTAGAAGTTCAATACTTAAACACTCCCTTTAGCGTAGAAGGATTGTTAGCTACAACATGGATATCTACTTTATACAAGAGTAGTGGTATAAAAATCATTCCATGAATTTGTTAGCAACAATGACACTCTTATAGCATTAAAATATTTTTAGAATACAATGTGTTTTTGTACCACAGGAGATGGAGTGTACCACTAAGCTTACATTACTTCTCCTTTTTCACACATTTCATTTTACTAAACCACCTACAGCTGGTATAAGGACGTGACCCATACATGCCTACTAAGGCCTTTGTCCTCCCAGAGGTTTAGAATGTTATAGAGAAATTACTCCTTTTAAAATATAAAATTGGATCATGTCCTCTAGAAGTTCAATACTCAAACACTGCCTTTAGTGTAGAAGAATAGTTAGCTACAACATGGATATCTATTTTACATACAAGAGTAGTGGTGGGAAAATCATTCCATAAATTTGTTACCAACAATGACACTCTTATAGTATTAAAATATTTTTAAAATGAGACATGTTTTTGTACCGTGAGAGATGGAGTGTACCACTATATTACTTCTCCTTTTGCACACATTTCATTTACTAAACCACCTACAGCTGGTGTAGGGACGTGACCCGTACATGCCTACTGCGCCCTTCATCCTCCTATAGGTTCAGAATGTTACGGTGAAATTAATGAACACCGCCAGACAAACTTTTCATCCATAAATGGGGGCTCCCGACAGTTTTCATCCAGAGCTGGTCATCGTCTCCGACCTCGCTAGGGTTTCGAGTTGACTGGAAGGTTATATTGTATGCGTGCTGAATTTCACGCTCTGTAAATGTCTGGCACTTCGCCATCGCCACCATCGCCACCATCGCTGCTGCCAGTAAAACACATCAGTGCAGTATGCAACAAGATTCATTCCCGTAGCCATTTTCTGCGAGATTTGAATTTCTATTTTATCCAGCGAATCCCGGTGTTTCTTCTGCGATCATCTTCTATTTGAGGAGCTCCATGGCCGAGGTCAGTGGTTCCAAGGTGGAGGAGGATTCGTCTTCATCATCCGAGGGCTCCGATTCTGATGAGAGCTCCGATGAGGAAGTGATTGTGGATGATAATGTTGATCGGGAAGGGAGTGACAATAGTTATGAGGAGGAAGCGGAGGAAGAGAAGGAAGTTGATGATGATGATGATTTATTTGGTAAAACTAACGAAGATTACATGAAGGCAAGTGCTGTGAGTGCATTGCGACCTCCGACGTTACCGCCAGCTTCGTTTCCGAGAAAACAGGATTATCGCGATGCCGGTGGCAGGCGAGGGCCGCCAGAAAGAGGCAACGCTGGACCTCGGAACATGCGAGGAGGAGGTGGAGGAGGTAGAGGCGATGGCTCTGGATCCCTTCTTGCTTGGAACAATCTCTCTGGTTTCGGAGGACCGTCAGGCAGGGGTGGCAGGCCCTGTACGTCCTTTTTCTCTCTTCCTCTTCCAAGCTAATTACGTAAGCACTGGAAAATAAATATAATCAGTTTAATAAACCTGGATCATCAGAAAATGAAATTACTTGTGTCGGTCGACGAGGCTCAGGCTGTGAAGCTCCTTGAAGAGAACTCCAGACACATAGTTCCTTGAGATAGATACTTTGCATGAATGAAACGGAAGAGCAATAATCAGAGAATTTAGCTATTAACCCGGCGTTCGTTTTGGCAGTCACGGGTCGTCCATTTGAATGCCTGCCGGGGTTGCACTGTTGGTAGGGCAATGACATTTGTTGTGAATCGGAGCTTTAGATTCACTGGTTTACTTGGTGTTGCTTGATGAACAGCGGAATCGCTCGTAGCTGATATGAAGCTTGGGGCGGTAGGCCACAACAACGACATGTATTGTGTGAAATGTCCTCCATTTCAGGAGCCTGTTCAAATTGCAGGCTACAGTAGGAACGGCGACGGCACCGTCCTATTTGATGAGAGCTGTCTTCGCAGGTTAATCTCGATGAGATGATCCGCCTTTCTGAAAGCTTATGTGTGGCTTTGTCTTGAACTAGAAGTGCTGTATGTTTGATTTTCATTATTATTTGTGAAGAGTTGAAGGTGAATCCTGACTGTAAACTGAACAACTTGGACTTCCAAATGCTGGATTCTGTGGTTGATGCATATTGGTCTATGCTGTTTTTTATAGATGCAATTCTCTGTTTCTAAAGAAAATATAGCATCTGCACACTTATCTTGCGGTGTATAAATTTATCGTCTTTTCACGTCTGACTTCAAGGGTTCCATCTTCGTTGAAGTAGTTGTCCTACTTAGCATCTGTTTTTAATCTGTTTCAAGTTATCTGCAAACAGTTGTGTTGTTAAGATCTTCTTGGTCTTTTCTTCTCTGCAGATTTCGTCGTGAAATACTTCGGGAAAATGGTGTTGATTTGAATGATGGATTTGATACTTACGTTGAAAAGAAAGAGGATGGCGCTGGAAGTGGATTTGGTGACCTATTAGCGTGTATAAGAAACAAGCAGATTCTTTTGGATAACATCCACTTTGTCACGTACCGTAACAATCTGAACAAGATTCTTGGTACAGCGTACAATAGGCAAGACGTTTGGGAGATGGGTGTTCATAAACGCAAGGGCACAGTTTATCTTGACGTTCATAAGTTGCCAGAGGCTCCTCATCTTGATGTTGAGATGCAAAAGCGGCGCTGTTATTGGGGCTATTCTTTTGAGAAGTTTGCTACTGAGGCTTCGTCGTCACGCCAAAGCAGTGGAAATGCCAGGAAGACTGTGGTGGACGCAAATGTGGAGTTTTGTGCAGTGGTGAAGACAAAGCTTGGTCCACATAGAATTATCATGGGAGCTGAAATGGATTGTTATGATTCAAATCCCGATGGCAGAAGACACTTCGTTGAACTTAAAACGAGTCGAGTATTGGATGCGAGGACTGTGGACAGATTTGAACGGGATAAGCTACTCAAATTCTGGATACAATCCTTTCTTGCTGGAGTGCAGCGAATTGTCGTCGGTTATCGGTTAGTGAACCGTTCTACTTGCAATTCTCGCATGCTTGTTTACAATGCAACGGTTTTGATTGTGTTGTTTGTAGTCTTGTACATTGGTAGTCACGTGATTGGCACTCTTTATATTATTCACCTGGGCCTGGTGTTCTAAGGAAAAGCAAAGTGAGTGGTCTGTACCCTCTAATGGCCCTTTGTGAACATGAAGGGTTTTTTTGTAATACAGAAACTTCCATTACTACTTGCTAACCCAATGCATTGTAATCTTTGACTAGGGATAATGCTGGCCGGCTTCTCTACACAGAAGTGATGAAACCGCAAGATATTACCCAGCGTGTGAAGCAAAAGCACCACTGGGAGGGCGGGGTTTGTCTCGCCTTTGCTGACCAGGTACTTTGCTGGCTCTATGGGAGTGTGAAAGAAGGTGAAGATTATACCTTCCGATTTAATCGCCATGCGAATAGGCTGGAACTCGTCAAGGCAAATTCATGCCCGAGTTTAATTACTGCGCACATGGAACTCCTTGCTTGAGCTACAACTCAACAACATTCTTGACGATTCGATGGCATATTCTCTGGAGGATAACAGCAGGATTCCAAAATTTTATAAAAAAGAGAAGTATCAAAAAGGTTTGGTTTCAACTAAAATTTCTATTGTATTGCTGCTGCTTAACCTCCAGATAGAGGTGGATGAAGTCCTCACACAAAGGGCATGGAAGTGCCACCAGTTGTATGGAAGTATCCATGCGGTGATTTCCTTCAGCAGCTGGCATGTTATGCTGGTAAGATTCAGACGGCTCTGTGCTCTTTGGTCAAGGCATCTTCTCAACATTTTTGTTCGAGCTGAACAACCTATGTGAAATACCCAATTTTGGTAGACTTGAGCTCTAGGAATACGTTTTTAAAGATGAGATCAGCCGTATCACCACTGAGGTAGATCTAGTGTGAGAGTATACGGATCAGAGAGGGAAAACTAGTCATATCTGGTTGAGTATCAAGCGTTGGTCCAGCACCTCCCAGCAACTACTTTTCAGTGGGGCGATTAATTCAATTGTTTTCTGGATAGCTTTTTGTAGCAGCACAAATATGCTAGATTCCTTCACCTTGGTTGAGTATAAAGTGATCTGCGGTTTTCATTACAGTCTCGTGTAAATCATGATTTCATCCTTTTATGTGTGATGTGCTTGCATCTTGCAGTGTTTGTGCAATGAGTGTTGGCTCGGGAAAAGAAGAGCTAGTGCCTGAGGTTCTTTTAGAGCAGAATTTTGGCTGGGCGAATAGGACCTTTGGCCTACAATCTAGTCTGCAGTTGGCGAGGGTCCTGGTGTGATGGGCCGTAGCTTTCGAGACCAAATTTGACTATAGTCAGGGTTACTGGTACCGAGGGTGCGCCTCAAGGAATAGAAAGCTCATCCAATTGCAGTCGAAGTTGTACTACTGTGTGTGTGCATCAATTCTGTAGCCTTAGACTTCTGAGGTGATAGACTTATCCTTCAAAATTTTCGAAGTGGAGACGATGATGACAAATCAATGTTTCAAAGGAAAGGCAGTGCAACTATGCAGTCACAACAGCTACGTAGTTACAAGGGAATTTTTTATGGATACCCCTGAAGTTTGTCATATTTGTGTATATACCCCTGGTTTTTCAGAAATTGCACAAATACCCTTGGACCATACTTTTCAGGCATTTGTTCTATTGTGCATAACTGTGTATCACTTGCACTTCTTGCTTTAGCATTGGTCATGAAGAAATTACTGTGCACAACAAAACAAATGCCTGAAAATTATGGTCCAAGGGTATTTGTGCCATTTCTGAAAACATGGATATGTATACAAATATGGCAAACTTCAGGCGTATTCATAAAATTTTCCCTCATTAGGACTCTCACTCTATGTTGGGTTATATTGGTTTGAGTAAATAGATGAGTGAAATGAGTAGTTGCAATTTCACATTCTATTTAGGTTTCAAGGTGACCTAAGGTAGGAGCACCCATAAATGTCAAACTAAGGCTTTTGAACACGATGACTATTAATAAACATCTAGCAAGTTATAGGATCCTATTAGGAACACACAAAAATGAGTTTGCACTTTTGAATGTATTATTTGGATACTATAAGAGTAAGTTGTGAATTTTTTAAGAGCAAACTGCCATTGCACCCATAACCAATACTGAGATATCAAGTTCACATGTTGTACATCCTTATCATTACATCTATTCATTTCCACATATTTTCCAAGATTTTAGAAGTAACGGTTATGAAGATACTGATGCTTATGGGTGTTCTTACCTTAATAGCACTTGTAGACTTTCAGGATAGCACACTTCAGAAGTCCATTTTAAAATCATAATTTGTTTCAAAAAAATTCTATGCATCTTCATTTTCTTTTGTTAAAAACACGATTCATGTTTTTAGAAGTTTTGGATACTAGGCATTGAATCCTATGGCTTGATTGAAATTTTGTTTGAGTATTCTTTACTCTAGTATAAAATTGCAAAGAAAATCGAAATAATTGATATGAGGATTTGTCAAAAAAAAGTTGATGTCTTGATGTGAAAATGGAATGAGTAAGCATTAGGCCAAAACACGGTAAGAAACGTACATTTAACACTGCAAGTTTCCACTTTATTAAAATCAATATATAATTGGAGGTGATAAGCACATGCTTGGCTCAAAACTTGATGTTAATTCTATAACGCTGCGGGCGCTAGGAAATGGCGCTTGAACGAATGTCTAGGGACATGGATGGCAAGAAAATTTGATTTTTCATCCATAGTTTTGTTTTTGATCTATCATGTTGGGATATGATGAGTATCTAATTGAATTTGTAATCTTGCTAGTGTTTCTTTTTATGTAGATGAGAAGTTAGTAAAAAAAATGAATCATAAAATATGCTATTTTAGTGTATTTTGGGAAGTTGTTCCTCTTTGCTCTAAATCTGAAATTTCTCTACAAAATGATATTTTTTGAACTTGAGGCCAACTTACAAAATGAAGGCCATCTACTCTAGTTTCTTCTCCAATTTGAATTTTGGAAAATTTCCTAATATTGAATATTTTATTGCTATCTGAACTTTGAATGTTTTTTCAATGTCTATTATTTTTCTACTTATAGAATGACACGGAAATGGAGTTTACATTATGATGTTTTTATTGTGATACAAGTCATGTAAAATTTACCAAGGTAAATGCAAGTTTGAGCATAATTACATGCCCCCCATGTGCCCATGTCCCCCATGCCCCATCCCATGTCCCCATCCCATCTCCATGTCCCCATCCCATCCCCATGTCCCCATCCCATCCCCATGTCCCATCCCCATGTCCCCACATCCCATCCCCATCCACCCACCCTCCATCCATCCACCTCTCATCCATCCATCCATGCCCCATCCATCCATCTCCCCATCCATCCCCCATCCATCCATCTCCCATCCATCCATCCATCTCCCATCCATCCATCCCCCCATCCCCATCCACCTCCTCTTGTGTGCCAATCCGGTAGTAATTACCCAATGGACAGGTAAGGGGGGGCATTTTTTATAAGGATAGACGAGTCCTGATCCCATTTTGCGGTAGCAAAATGGTCTCAAGACTTGTCTATCATGGTGGTGTGGGATTTGGGTTGAGGGATTTTGAAAAAAAAAAAAAAAAAAACTTATGAAAGAAGGAGGTAGCCCCATTTAGCATAGTAGAGGTAATGCGATGTTTCCATTTAGCATAAGTACATGAGTTTGCAACCCCATTTAGCATTTTTTTGGAGAAATTCAACTTGAAATTTTTAGTAGAAATTTCATTTAAAATAAAAGATTGGTATTAAATCAATCAAAATAACTAAAATTAAATAATTCAAATATAGATTTTCTAATAATCTGAGTAAATTACGATGTTTGTTTGAAGTTAATTTAGTAAAAAGAAATATATGTCATTCATAAAAAGAGCGCAAAGAGGTTCAATTTTTTTTAAACAATTTTAAATTATCCAATGATGCACTTTTAAATTTAAATAGATAAAATTTAAATAAAAATAATTAATAAAATCTCCAATATTAGAGAGGGAGAGGGAGAAAATCTAACATAGAGGAGGGGGGAGGGGGTTGGCTCCATTTAGCATAGCTAAGTTGATTTGAAGAATATTGAATTTCAATTTCAAAATTCATAAAATCTCCAATGTGGTGCAATCCATTTCAATTCAAATCAATTTGCCTCTTCATCTCTCCCTCTCCACCCCTTTGTAGTTGAATTTCAAATCCTAGTTGGAAAAATATCCAATGGGTTTCACCAAGGATGTCCTTCCACACCCAACACCCATGTCATTGTCCTTTCACCTTGGCCCTCAGCCAATCACAAATTATCAAACCGGACATACACAAACACACAAACCAACAAACACAAAATACACTAGGAAAAGTGGGCATTTTTTTATATAGATAGATGAGTCTTGTAAACTCATTTACCAAGGTAAATAAATAGTGGTGTGATTTTAAATGGGGACTCAACGCATATGTCTTTTCATGTCAATCTATACCTCTTCTAGATTTAAATTTCAAACTTAAATTTAAAAAATATTCAAAGGAGTTCATTTCAATTGTCTTTTTGTCTCCCTCCCCACCCCTTTGTATTCAATTTTAAATACAAAGTAAGAGTTAACTAATAAGGTTTGTTGAAAATGTCCTTTCACCCTCCAAATATCAATTAAAACACCGGTCACAATATACCAATCGTTTTTTGTTTTTTGGTTATGTTGCGGTTGACCGGTCGTAATTACCCAGTAGACAAGTAAGGGGGGCGTTTTTTTATAAATGTTAGTTACACACATGGTGAAATTTTCAGATTTTTTGAGATGATTTCCTATGATGTGATTTTTCTTCACTTTTTTTTCAAAAATTCTCAAAAAAATTGGAAGTTTTTGTGAAGTAAAGAAGACATGCAATTCCATCTCTAAAAATTAAATACATTTTTTTTACATACACATGTAATTGCAAAATGGCAACAAATTGAATGATGGACAATCATGCTTGGAATCATTGGTCATGGGTCCATCATTTAGGGGTTAATATAATAAAGAACAACATTGAAAAGATAAATATAAGCTTGCATTTCATCATTAGTTTCATTTCAATAAAATTAGTAATGAAAACAAATAGCATTGAACCTCCCTCCTTTAGTATCATTTCAACTTGAAATGGAAAGGAGTAAGTGCATGATTACCCTCCAAGTCTATCCTCAATGTGAACTTTGACTTTGATAGAGTAGGTCAAAGTTTGCTGCAATAAAACTAAAGTTAAAGGGATGATTCATAACTAGTACTTAGTTGTTGAATCAATTGAATGTAATTTGAAAAAGACAAGCACATAGATGTTTTACATATCAAAATTTTCTTTTCTAATCGCTTAGGTTTTCATTGAAGTGGCACTTGACTATCATCATTTACAATTTTGATTTTGTAAGATAACTAGAATAGGATTACAAATAATAATATTGCCATTGATTAGTTATAATGCAGTTGTTTTTGTAATTATACATTTATCACTTTCCATTTGCAGTTGCAAAACAATTATAGCACAATTATATTAATGGTATTGAAGTTGATTGCAAATTGTAATGCACACTAATATCAGTATACTATGATTACAATGTTTTAATCAATAACATCACATCTTTGCAAAACATAAAAATTAAAAATGGACATTAGTTTAGATATAATATTTTTTGAACAATTGATAATTTTCAAGAAAAGTTGTGATTAGCATAATAAGTGTTAATAAGATGAATTAACCATTGAGTGCAATATATGTGAAAGATAAGGATGAAAACTGATGTCACAAATGAAAGGACTATAGTTCTTATAAGTACCATCTTTTAGGGACTGTAGTACAATTGATGAATTATATTGTAGAACAATTAAAAATTAGAAAGAGCTAAATGTGTACAATTAGGGGACAACTGCAATATAATTGCTAAAATAACATGCATTAACACCTATAACAAACATCATAAATGTAGTAAATTATAAATGGCTAGACATAAAGAATGTCATTTTTTTTAAGAAAAAAAAACCATGAAATTTCAAAAATCAAGAAAGGCAATTGCATTATAGGGTGATTGCAAAAAACACCGGTCCTATTTCTTGTCCACTTCACCTTTTGCAAGTGCTTTTAGGCTTGTAACTTTTGTGCAGCAAGTTATTTTGAGCTAAAATTTCAGGAGAAGGTATATGTCACAATCAAAGACCTTCCGTGATTTTTGCAATTTTTTTAAAATTATTTTACTATTTTTGAACAGCCCTCAAATAGGTGTCTACCTTGGCCATTTTGGGGGTTTTAGTACTATTTTGGATCCAAAAAAGCTTTTCTAGGGTTATAAATCAAGGATGTTGTTTATAAAGCATGCTCACATGCATTTGTAGAAGGGTTTTGCAAAATTATACATTTCATGGCATCTACATTGTTTATAGGTAGGCATCCTATCTCCCTTCATTGGCAAAATACAAAGAAATTCCTCAGCAAAGCAATTGTACCATGTGAATGTGTTTACTGGGTTCTCAAATGACCATTTTTTATTTTTATTTTTTGAGTTATTTTACTATTTTCTAAAAAGCAAGATAGAAATTGGCTTTTTGTTGGTGATTTTGTTTTGTGCATAACTTGTAGAATAAAAATTTTATAGGTCTAAATTTTCATGAGTATGCTATTTTAAGTGCTTCACAAATTTTTCATATTTTATTTTATTAAAAAAAAATTATTTCAAAAGCTCATAGTACTACATAGTACTACCAGTTTTAGGGGTGTTTGAGACAATATTGTGAAGTGTTTCTTGCAACTACCCTATAGTTGTTTTGTAATAGTATGGCAGTAGTACGGAAAACCCATGAACAACAAGTATACAAGTATATAATGATTGCATCAAAATAACGCATTAATAACATTGTTGCCTAGGCTAGCACAAAGTGTCATAAAGTATATAAAAGTGGAATAAAAGGAAAAATAAAATAAATAAATAAATAAAACTCAACCGGGAGCTAGTTCTTTTTGAGTAGTAATGCAATAGTAGCAATAAGTCAAGAACAACTAGGATACAATTGCAATACAACTGCCTCAAAAGCACGCATTCACACCTACCTCAAAAAGATTTTTTAAACAGCATATGCTACGTAGGGCAAAAAAATACAATTAAATTTTTTTACTTGAACAAATAATGAAGATTGTTTCTAAAGAAATGGTAGGCAGTTGTATTGTAGTTGTTCATGAGTAGTAAGGCAATAGTACGGATTATCCTAGTCAATTATAGTGCAAATAGAAAGGATTTATTTGGCCACATCACTAGTTTTCATTTAGGAGATGATTGCTTGAGGATGACTAAAAATTGGTGATGTGAAAAGGATTTCTCTTGTGCAGTTGTTTGTGGAATTTGTTAGTTGTAGACACAACTGTCATGATCATTTTAGTTGTAAGGCAATTGTTCACCTCACTAAGTTGTAAGGCATTGGGTTGGAATTATCATGTTTTCTTTCTAGTGTTTTGTAAATCTGAGAACACAACTGCTAATGAATTTACTCATTTGTTGTCTCATTTTTTACAATTTTCTCAAAGCATTGCACTAGCTAGAGCATAGAGGATGCATTGGTAGTTTTGAAACTAGCTCACACAACAATTAGATTCAATTGGAAAAGAAGCAAGTGGCAAACAATCATAGTCACAGGTCATTCAAAACAAACGAGCTGACAGATATGAAAAGGTATCAAAACCAAAGAAGAAACAAAATGCAAGGAAGATGAAACTCAAGGACGACAAATATAATTGATTATTCATCTCAGGAAATAGGTTCAAAGCGGAGGTCAAACTGAAAAGATCATTGGGTTGTAAATTTGATTGATCTTCAAGGAACCATGCACAAGAAGTTTTCCAAAATGAAAAAACAAGGTACTCTTTCTTCATGTTTTTTGAATTTATACTTGTATTTTGTTTGCATTACAAGTATTATTTCATTGGCGGTAAATAAAGAAGAACATACTTTGCTTGCTATGGACTTGCAAAGTACCATGATTAGCTATTGCAAATCTTTTGTGTAATTTCAAAAACACTAGAACATTGCTTGTTCCAATGAGTAATTTGTAGGAATGATTTGAAAGGGTATGAAGCACTTATGGCACCCATGTCTTTCTCACTTTACTCCAAGTCTGAAAAGAAGACTCAGTATGCTTGTTTATTGTTTTCATACTTGTATAAAAAAATTTAAGGTGTTGGCATTTGTTTGCTTAGTTGAAAATTAGGGCATCTTTGAAATTGTTTGCTTGGCTGAAAATCAAGGCACCTTTGAAGTTGTTAACTAATTAATTATCACCAAATTTAGGCATTATTGGGATTGTAACAAGTTTCTTCACTCAAAATTAACACAACGTTCACTGTAATGAAATGAATATCTTTTGTAAGCTTTGTAGAACAGAAGTAATGCATTTGCATAATTCACTTGATGCTTTAAATCATTAATGAAGAAACTTCTATGACATGTATACAACATTCAAGTCTTGCTTGTGTCATGTAATTATTATTTTTACTTCATATTGATGTAGTTATTGTTTTTCATTGATGTAGAAGTGGATAATTGGGCCCAATTGCATATTCTACTTGTACTTGCATGCCCATATTTTGATTGGAGTAGTGAATTTTGTAGGAAAAATTAGAGAAATATTTATAATGATTATAAATCTTATTATGATCTTAATAATGTTAGTGGTAATGGAAAAATTATTAAACGCAAATGGCTTGCACTTGTAGATAGTTACAAGCCTTGTTACAAGCATTAAAGGGCCAACCTCATGAAGCCCCGCATGAAGCATGTACATGAAAGTGCGACTAACAATGAAAGCCATTTCAAAGTTGGTGCTGTCAAAGGTGAACAAGTGCAAGGAAATGTTAGTCTTCATAAGAATTGCCAAGCGTTGTGATGTATCTTGCCTTCCCACTAGTGATGCAACTTGTTGACAAATATACAAGAATGTTTTTTTGTTCATGCACATTCTTTTTTTGAACATGTTCCTACTATAAGAATGCAACAAATATCTATCCACAAAATCTTGTGGCCTATTAAAAGAATGAGTTCTTCCTACTCTTGATCCATTTTGTTCATCTTGAAACATTAAATTTTGGAAAAGCAGCACAACTACAAATTGAAAGTGGTGAGTAATTGCTACAAAATTTGCAAAGGATGCAACCTCTAATGCAATGAACAATGACATCTAAAATGTTGAAGTTGCAATAAGGAAGGACCGTGATAGTTCCATGAGCAAAAAATTAGAAGCAATAAAAAGAAATCTCTAATAGACTTTGAAATCTTAAAACTCAGCTCACTGAATACATATATACAAGGAGGTAAAAGTTCAAGAAAAATCACACATGAGTGTTCTAAAGAGGCAAAGGAGAAGGAAAATCTAAAGTACATGTCTAGTACAAAAACATTGATAAAAAAACACAAAAAGACAGGCACACAAGTGTTCTAGAAGAAAGCGTCAAAAGGTTTGGAATTGCCAGAGCAAGTCTAAATTGACCTCTTTTAAACTAGACGTCACATCCAATGGCATGACAACGTGGAGTGCCCCTATCAGATGAAACACTAGATGGAGGGCCACCTTTTTCCTTTTGTCTGGTTGCTAGTCTGAATCGAGCTTGAGCGTCAAAACAATGTCACCTAAGATGCCACTGAGGATTAGCTGAAGTTTCAACCAAACTTATTAAAAAAAAAACCCTTAGGCCATATTTAAAAAAACTAAGTAGTCCTATTGGTTCAAATTTGGAGACTTCATGACGGCCCACAATCCGACCTCAAATATAAAGTAGGCCTAAGGTATTTCTTGTAGCTACAATTTTTTTGTTGAAAGTGACAGGCACTAAGGATAGCAACACCCATCTTTGTCATGTCCCCATGGCCGTCACCTGGCATTGTCCGTGATTGACAAATACAAAAACAAAAGGTTATGGATGACAAAGTGATGGTTGTGGGTGACAAAATGATGGTTATGAGTGACAAAGTGATGATTATGAGTGACAAAGTGATGGTTATGGGTAACAAAGAGGTGGTGGTTTTGAGTGACTAACATGATAATTTGAGTGTCTCATCTCACTATTTATAAACAAATAAACATTGTTTTTAGCATCATTCTCTTAAACACAACCATAAAATTTTAGCAATTTTGGACTTTGAAAAAAACTTTGTGAAGAAATGCTTGCAATTAAAAATTTGATATTGATGCCAATATTTTTGGTTTCCTTTTTCTAACTTACCAATATTAGTTTTGAAGTTCACCAATTGATTTTCTTACTCCGTAAACTGGTGCCATGATTCCTCCTGTTCATTTTGTGAGGTGGGTTCTGTCTTGCAATCCACGATTACTTGGAAAAAACTGCGGAATTGAGCATTATGGATTCTTCATCCAAATTCTTCATTCCTGCTTCTGTTTCATTCAAATTTTTTGAATCCTACTAGTGGTTTACATAGGGCAATGGCATCTCGTCAAAATTGTGGGAAACAAATAGCCACCTCATCGGGCTCCGCCCTCCTCGTTGACCATTTATTTCCCGCAATCCCCTCCTCCTCGGACATTGTCCTATACAAAATCCTTAGTTTGAGGCTTACTGGTGCTGCTACCTTAGACGGCGAACTTCACAGACAAAGATGGCGGGAGAACAGACCCGTCCCGAGCAGGCCACTGGTGTGGCCGGCGGGTACAAGGCCGCCGCCATGGTACCCGGCGGGCGTCGGCGACCGCAAGCGGCGGGGAGCGGGCAGCGGGCGGGTACAGGGGAAGCCCTAGGGCGGGGAGGGGGGGAAGGGGAGGGCAGTGCGTTGCAGAAGGCTACGGCGCCTCCGCCCTCTGTTGCGTTGCGCGTTCCACTCGCATCTCGTCGACGACGGACACTCCCTTGCAAGAGCAGCAGGCGCTGGCCCCCGGCCTTGCCTGTTCGGCGCTCATGCCTTCGCACGGGATATGACGGCGACGAAGCCCGGCCACTCCGCCATCTCCACCAGCGGCTAAGTGCACTTCGTCTCGTCTCCGCGCCCACCACTCACCCGCCGCGAGCCTCCGCCTCCGCAGCTCCACCCGCGCCTGCCGCAGCCGCAGCAGCGAGCGGCCAAAAATCCAAAAAAACGTCGCGTCTCTACCGCCACACGCGCTGCCTGCCAGTCGTCGGGTGAGGCTCTCCGCTGCCGCTCGGGCGTGATCAGGGGATTGGATAGGGTTTGGGACGATCGATGGTGTGTGTATTTTGAATTTTGTAGGGTTTGACGGTTTGGGAGTGCTTCGGTGGTGGAATGGCGGAGGGCCGCTTCAGCCGTGGGGATTTGTGAGAGCCGTGTTAAGGATTAGGTCTGCGGCTGGGGGAGTGGGGATTGCGTGTGGGAGAGGTTTGCGGACTAGGGCTGACGGGCGGGGGGTTTGGTTGTGGTGTGTGTCAGAGCTTGGCGTGATATTGCAATCGTGGTGACGCGAAAGGAGCGGCAGAGATTCCAACCGGGGGGAGGGAGATAAGACGCGGCGCGTTTCTTTCGTCGCCGTTTCTTGGTCCCTGGAACTCTGATCGAGTAGGGTGGAAATTAATTCAGAAAACACAAAAAAAACAACAAACAAACAGAAAAGAAACAAGGACTTGCCACCGCAGCTATCCAGGCGGATTGCGTGCTGTGAGTCGAGGAGGGTGATTCGTCTGCACGATCCGGGACGGCTTTAGCAGCAGCAATCATGGCGCAAGCTCAGGTTCCGGTGCAGCAGCAGCAGGCCGCACAGGCAGCGGCGGGAGCCGCTGCGACTCAGTTCGTGTCGACGTCGCTATACGTGGGCGACCTGGAGCCGAACGTGTCGGAGGCGCAGCTGTACGAGATGTTCAGCCAGGTTGGGCAGGTGGTGTCGATCCGGGTGTGCCGTGACCTGATCACGAGGCGGTCGCTGGGATACGCGTACGTGAACTACAACAACGCACAGGATGGTACGTGGGTCGAGGATCTATTGCTTCCGGTGTTGGGTGGGGTTTGCATGGGGGGTGGTTTTGTGGCACGTTTGGCGAAGAGTGTGGGTAGGGTTTTAGGTTGAGGGCAGAGTGCGGGGCCGGTGCAGCTTGGTCCGAGGTTGTGTGGGGTGCTTGGAATGGAGACATGCAGATGGGTGGGAGTACGATGTTGGGGTGTGGAACGTGATGTGTGTGGTAAGGAAGGGTGAGAGGCCAGTCATGGTTGGGGGTGTGAGAGCGATGGCCGTGTCACGGGGCATGACCTAAGCGAGTGTATAGTATTTCCAGTCGGAGCAGATGTTATCGGGAAGAGCCCTGAACCCTTGGAGGTAGAGGTTTTTGGAACTCGGACGACGGAGGCTGAGAGAACGATGATTGACTCGCTCGGAAGCGGGTGGTGTCGGTTTACGTGTATGACATGCGAGGGCTGACGTGACATCCATTTTGTTGCAGCCACTCGCGCGCTGGAGCTGCTTAACTTTACGCCGGTAAATGCCAAACCGATTCGCATCATGTTCTCGCACAGAGACCCGAGCATTCGGAAGAGTGGCACGGCAAATATTTTCATCAAGGTATGCTTGCAGTTTCCGGTCGCGTTGTTTTTGATCTATCAGGTGATGGCCTGTTGTTCGGCTCCGCGGGTGCGAGGGGTGACCGGTGTCTGAGCGGTGCGGGGTGTGGCGTGCAGAACTTGGACAAAACGATCGACAACAAGGCGCTGCACGACACGTTTTCGGCGTTCGGCGGCATCCTGTCGTGCAAGGTGGCGACGGACGGGTCAGGGCAGTCGAAGGGATACGGGTTCGTGCAGTTCGAGCAGGAGGAATCGGCGCAGACCGCTATCGAGAAGGTGAACGGGATGCTGCTGAACGACAAGCAGGTGTTCGTGGGGCCATTCGTGCGGCGTCAGGAGAGGGATCACACGGGGGGAGTGTCGAAGTTCAACAATGTGTACGTGAAGAACCTGGGAGAGAACACGACGGACGACGACCTGAAGAAGGCGTTCAGCGCGTTCGGGACGATAAGCAGCGCGGTGGTGATGAGGGACAATGAGGGCAAGTCGAAGTGCTTTGGGTTTGTGAACTTTGAACGCGCGGACGATGCGTCGTTGTCTGTCGAGGGTCTGAATGGGAAGAAGATAGACGACAAGGAGTGGTACGTGGGGAGAGCGCAGAAGAAGTCGGAGCGGGAGGCGGAGCTTCGGGCGAAGTTCGAGCAGGAGCGGAAGGAGAGGATCGAGAAGTACCAGGGAGTGAACCTGTACCTGAAGAATCTGGACGACACCGTGGATGACGAGAGGCTGAGGGAGCTGTTCGCGGAGTACGGAACCATCACATCGTGCAAGGTGAGGCGGTCGTGGGGGGACTGGAACGGCGGGTGTCGAACTATGTGGTTACTCGGTCGTGCTTGGCAGTTGTTAATAGGGTTTTTTTTGTGGCTTCTTGCAGTGAGATTCGAAATCACTTTATTCGATTTCTACCAATGCTTTTGCTTCCCTCTCGATATTCTCCACACCCGTGCTGACATATGGGCTTGGGACTGTTCATGAACATTGCCAAAAAAAACCCTGGTTGTTATTGGCGACCTTGAGTTAGCCGGTGTGGCGAGGATGGGATGGTTGCGTGTAGGTTTCTGACCGTGGTTGGTGGGCGTGCTTCTGGTTTCAGGTGATGAGAGATCCGCAGGGTCAGAGCCGGGGGTCGGGGTTCGTGGCGTTTTCGTCACCGGAGGAAGCAACACGAGCGGTAAGTTGTGTGGCGGTCAGTGATCGGAGTCTGAAGTATTGATGTTTTGTGCCTGGGGGAGAGGGGGGTTGCGGGACTAGGCAGAGTTGTGTGTCGGGTGTTGTTTTGAGGTAGTATCTTGTGAGGGGCTCGTTGGCTTGCATTTAGTTTCAGAGGCCGGCGTCGTCTTCGTTTTGGGGACCTTGGTATGCGTTATTAGGAATGTGGGTTGCTGGGAGATGTTCGTTTGTGAGGATCCGCTGCTGATGAGGCCATCGTCGTGAAAACATGCAGGTGACAGAAATGAACGGGAAGATGGTGGGAAGCAAGCCTCTGTACGTGGCGTTGGCCCAGAGGAAGGAGGAGAGGAGGGCGAGGTTGCAAGTAAGTGACGGAACCAGGGACGCGGGGATGATGGATGAGGCTGGGAGGGATGTCGGAAACGTGCAGTCCCAGGTTTGCTGGGCCGTGCGCGTTTTTGGAATGATCGCCTGCCGCTTTGGGGTTGAAGGGAACAACAGAATGCTGGCACTGGGGTTGATGTGTGCGTGGAAACAGGAGCGCGGAATTGTGGGATTTCGCTGGTCGGTTTGTTGACGCTGGATGGTGGGGTGTGATGTGCAGGCAGCGTTTGCTCAGATGCGAACTCCTGTAGGGCCTGCCGTTCCAACTAGCCTTCCGATGTACCATCCGGGGACCCCAGGGATGGGCCCGCAGATGCCTTACTACAGCCAGCATCCTTCCGGTCCCATTCCGCTGCAGGCACGTAATCTCTGCTCTGGACGGATGGCCTCCGTCATTTTTTTTGTGGTGATTACGACGAGTGCGTGTAGTTCGGATGAATTGGCTGGGAATTTGGGAGTGCATACGATTATTGTAGTGGAGTGCAAGGGTTGACAGTGCGTGGGTGGGATTGTTCAGCCTGCGGCGTATGGGTATCAGCCTCAGATCATCAGGCCCGGAGGGCCTCAAATTCCAAACTACATCGGGTATCCGAACGTTCCTCTGAGGCAGGGGCAGCAAGGACAGCGGGCCGGAGGCAGGCGCGGAGGGGCACCGCAGCAACAGCAGCAGCCACAGCAGCAGGTATGCGTCGCCCCTGGTTTTGTGTGATCGAGAAGGCTGATGAGTTGGCGGTGACTGTTGGGCTGTGTGAGGGTAGCGGAGGCCGGGTGTTTGTTTCGTATTGACTTGATGAACGTGCTTGTTTGTGATGCCGGAGATGTTTCTGGGTCGGAATGTGGGTTTGTTGGGGTTGAGTTTCTATCGGTCGTCCGGATCGGGGATGTTGCTGCATGGGATGCAAGCGATGTGTTGGAAAGACGTGATCTGAGAGTGGGCTGATTGGGGCGACAGATGATGCAACGGGGCGGGAACCGGAACTTCCGCTACACTCAGAACGCGAGGAACACCCCGGACGTGTCGGTGCCTCCGCAGGGCATGATGGGGGCGATGCTGCCGGTGCCGTTGGAGATGGGTGGTGTGCCGGTGGCGAACGCCGATCCCGGGAACAACCAGCCTCTGCCGATCAGTGCTCTGGCGTCGGCGTTGGCGTCTGCTCCGCCGGAACAGCAGCGCGCGGTATGTATCTGAATTAGTGCACTTGTGTCAGGGAGTTGCAACGTTGTGGGCGGGGATTGCTGTTAATCTGGTGTGGTTTGTACAATAGTGCTAATGGGTTGGATGAATGTGGCGTGGTTGCAGATGCTGGGCGAGCAGCTGTATCCGCTGGTGGACAGCCTGGAGCACGATTTTGCGGGCAAGGTGACGGGGATGCTGCTGGAGATGGACCAGACGGAAGTTTTGCACTTGATCGAGTCGCCGGAGGCTCTGAAGGCGAAGGTGGCGGAGGCGATGGAGGTATTGCGCATGGCGCAAGCGGTGCCGAACGCGCCGACGGAGCAGCTGGGCAACCTGTCGATCGGAGACGCGGCTTGAAACGTTCTGCACCGGGAGGCCTGACGGCAGCGGCGGCGTGGCGCGGTCGAGGGTATCGTGGGCGTGGAGTGTTTCATTTTTTTTGTGTTCGGTGCTCCGTGACTGGGCTTGGGGGAACGGGGTTCCCGGCCTGGTGCAACAGCAGAAAGGTTCTAGGGTGGTAGGGGGTGCATCGGGTAGTGCGTTGGCGGTTAACATGCGGCAGGCAATCGAGGTCCGCGGAGAGCGGGTCGTGGAGTCTGGCGTGGACGCTTCCTGGTGTTTTGAGCAGAGGAGCGGGAGTCCCGGTTGTGAGTGGGGATGGTGCAGGCCGCTGCCACTTCGTGTGTGGTGCGATTCTTAGGGTGCAGGAGCTGGTCTTCAGACGTTTTTAGCTCGATTTTTTTGGTAGTGCTGTTGTGAAGGCAAAGCGGCAACCTGGAGAGTTGTTCCGTGCTGTTGTTCGTTTGGAGCAGTTATATAAAGGAGTATTTGAAAAACGGGTGCCGGCCTGGTATGAGGGGTTCGGAATGCTGGGGTCTTTTGGGCGGTGGCATGTGCTCTGGGATTTATACTTGATTCTATTTGGGGGGGGGGGATGGGGTCAGAGGGGTGTGAGGGTGGAGGATCGCTCGGCGATAAACCGTTGGCGGAATGCCGTATCGCTCTTACCCTAACCTGATGGCATTACGATGCTGTTTACGGAGCATCAACGGTTTTATTGTGTATGGCAAGTGGCGTTGTGCCTTGGGGCTTTGTGCTGATGGTTCTAGTGCACCAATAATGAGACTGTATCTTTGTGAGGATGGTTCGTGGCTTTCTTTTTGGGTAGGCTTTGTTGTTTCTGCTCTTATTGGTTGACATGCTGCTTGATTTTGCGTTGCAAGTATTTCATGAACTTTTAGCAGTTAGTGGGTGAGTTTTGTACATCTTACCGTATCATCTCGACTGAAGCCTGAATCTATGTGTGGAAGCCTATCGTTGACATGATAGGAATATTTAAAGATGGGACTTTTGAATGTCCAGATGTTGCCTAAAGGATGATCGCGAGTCTTGAGGATTGGTCCGTTAGGTGCCTCTTGGATTTGTGACTCTTGAGATTTACACGTTCTAAAGGTCGGATCAGTTTGTCACAGTTTTTTAGTTGCATTTTTATTTTGGAAAATGGATTTGTTTATGGTCAATTTCAACTTCTATTTTACAAAAATTAGATTTCGAAGCGTGCACATGTGTTGCATCATTCAAAAGGTACCCTATATGGACTCGATCTCTTTGACCTTCACCACCGCCAGCTAGGGGGTGGATAACTCTATCATGAAATTCACCCAAAGTTATGGGGTGGTTGCTCACGAGCAACCCTAAAAGTTGTCACCCCTTACATAGCTTCACAAACCATTTGATAATTGTGGTTACTTCTTCCACATTACTCCTCTTTTCCCCTATTCCATCATCTTTCTCCCCAAAGGCAAGACATCAAGTTGGTGATCAAAGTGTGTTCGCAAATGATAACGCATCCCTCGGGGGCGTCACTTGTGATAGGCAGCTTTGCAATTGAATATGGCTTCAACCCTTCTGCCTTGCAGAAGTTCACTTGCAAATTGATGAACTTGTTACTATACTTGGTTGTAGCTTCGTTTTGGTTTGCTTCCACAAAGATATCAAATCTCTTATAATGCTCTGAGACTGTTTATGTCTGGTTTGTCTGCCACAAAAATAGTCCCAAAATCGAGTAGGGGTCTTGCACCAACTCCAACTTGGCAACCACCCAAAGTGAAGCACAAGAAGGGAGATAACCGGTGGAGCAAGAGCTTGGGAATTTTTCCATTTCAACGCGGTTCAAAGTCAGTGGGATTACGCACAACGACAATGCACTAAGGTAGGAAGCTCATGAATGGACCATCTAAGGGAAAGTGCGCTTCTGTGTAAAAATCAGGGTAGCTTGGTAAAATTGAAATATTTTTGGTAGAAAATCAAAAAAGAGACAATTTTGTGACCATTTAATTTGAATTTTTTTGAGTTAGTATGAATTAACTACAATTATCAAAGCAAAAGGTGCATAGGTAGCTATTCTTGATCATAGGTGGTAGCATTCATGATGCAAAGGCGACTTGTAAATGGAGCACATGAGTCCTAAAAGCAACCACTACAAAGTCAAGAATGTTCCAATAAGGCTCTTAAAGCGTGCAAGCGCCCATTCCATATTCTAATACTCAAATCATGATTGAGAACAAGTTTCATTTATTCTAGTATGACATGTACCTATATTTTACTGAAAGACAAATCCAAACATAATTATGAACAATAAGCACATACAACAGTGGCTCATGTCACTCTCTTTATATTCCTAAAACTGTGCATGCAAAAGAAGAATTTTTGAACATAAAAAATTTGACCCATTTAAGAATATATGTGCACTGTTTTTATGACCCTACATAGTTGGTTCAAAATGCCTGGTCCAAATTAGAGCCTCCTACCTTATAGCCCAACTTATTTTGTGCTTTTGTATTTTGCGTCATAACCATCCAGATGCACTTCCATTAGCTCGTTGACAAACATGAAGAAACACACGGATTTCTTTGCTTCCTAGCTTACCTTCTTTAGCTACTGGAGGAGATCATAATTCCCAAACATGGTTGATGCTACTACCTCGCCTTAAAAAACATGCATCATATTTGGATTGGCCTCGTCAAAATCAAACCCTATACCCTGACTTGAGGTAGGCCCATTCACAAAGCAATAGTGCACCTCCATCTCCTCCCGAAGTTGGATGTTTGCACTAGGCTCTTCAAGCTCAAGCTCCATCGTAGGGATAAAGAAACTCGTTAGATGCGGTGTTTGCACATATAGGGTTAGTGGCGGTCGGTGTGAGTAACAAAAGGACATGGGTTCTTTCATAACTTTTTGTCAAAAGAGGGCATAATTTTTTTGAGTTATCACCCACCTCCGAAGGTGGGTAATAGAGTTATCACATATGATAACTTGCAAAAGGCTATTGAGTTATGGGTGAATTCACCCAAATCTATCAAGTAAAAAAACATGAGGTTTGACACCCCAGAGTACCTAGATAGTGTCACTCTCCTATCTCCACACTTTTGTGGTATCCATCAATTAATTTTTCCGCCGTCTTGAACTCACTGCTTGACTGTGCCACTAATGTTGATTGAATAGGTTGTATATATTACAATATTTTCATGTGAGATTGGTCTGAGATCTCTAAGATTGAATGTGGTGTTGTAACAAATGTCTAATCTAAGTGTAGTGATACTTTGGACCATGCCTTCCAAAAATGTTCAAATATGAGCTTATGTATCAAACATTTAATGATAATAAAAAAATGAATGCACAAATGTACAAATTTCAATCTTATTGAAAAAACACATAAAGGACTTTACACATGTATGAAAGAATTTTCAGAAATAGAGCTTCAAGAAGTGATAAGAAAATACAAAATATACTTGAGAATTAAACAATTTTGGAACTCCAAAAAGTGAATCACTCATTATTTTGTCCACCTTCCTTTTGCTTCTATCATGGAAGCAATTTGGCATGGCATGCTTTCTACAAGCCTCCTACAATCATCTGCACTAAAGAATAGAAAATTTCATGTACTCAATTCCATAATTTAACCATTTTGCTTGGTGGGCGATCATATTGATTTAATGCCCATTTGAGAAATGCCTACAAATGTTCAATTGGATTCAAGTCATGCAATTGAGCTGATCAATGCAAGAGAGTAAAGTGATTTTAAGAAAACCACTCCATAAGCATTTAGAGGTATGCACACAAGCATTGTCTTGGTGAGAAATAACAAAAGAAGGGCTCAAATGAACCATGGAAGTTGATTGATGCATGTTCTGCTCCAATATCTCTTGATATTGATGTTGATTTATGCAACCTTCAGCTTTGCACACCACTCTCAATCCATGAATGGACATACTTCCTCAAACCGTGATCCCTT
Source organism: Ulota crispa (assembly GCA_963920765.1). Taxonomy (NCBI): domain Eukaryota; kingdom Viridiplantae; phylum Streptophyta; class Bryopsida; order Orthotrichales; family Orthotrichaceae; genus Ulota; species Ulota crispa. Next base: position 15,089,028 of record OY987249.1, on the reverse strand, counting down.
TGTCACCATGTTTCACTATTAAGAAACAGTTCAAGATGACAATTCTTTTAAATCATGCAACCAACACCAGACATTTCATTTGAACAATAAATGATTAATCTTGAACTCATCAAAGAGGATAACTTGACTCCAATCATCTATAGTCTAATGTTGGTGTATTTTAGCAAATTCTAAACGATCCCTAGTATGTTGCCTAAAAAGTTGAGGTTTCTTCTTCATTTGTTCATTCAAACCATGTTTACAAAGAAAATGCCTTGATGTATTAGCACTCACTTGTACTCCAAAGTCTAACCTACTACATTGCCCAACTCCTCTAGTAATTTCTAAGACATACAATCTCTTTATAGCTCTAGTCATCACACGTAGTCTACCGTACCTTTATGTCCATGCTTTGCATCCGGAACATGTGCACGTTGAATGTTATAAACACTACCTAAACTCATGTGCAAAATCCTAAAGATATTTGTCAACCTATATCCTCTTTGCAACATAGAAATTAACATTTTCCATTTGCTCAACCAACAATGCTTTAGGCATCATATCTAGCTATAGAAATTGAGGTAGAAGAATCACAAATAATCTTGATAGAGCCCAAGTACAACTTGCAAACATACAAAAATACATAGAGACAAAAACAAAACAATGACAGAGGACAATAGCTATGAACAGATTGTCCCATCTTCTCTTTACTATGGGTTCCAAAAGTGTTCAAAAGTGACACTTGGCTTTTGACCAACCACATAGAGAGGTGCATGCACTTCCAATTGTCTAATGGAGCAAATTTATTACTTAAGTTCACTATTAGGTGACTTGGCTTGAATTTAGGGATTGACAAATATATTTTAAAAATATGAAGATTTTAATGTGTCATGCTTTGGTTTGAAATTTTTTGGAAGGCATTGTATGTACAATAAAACAAGCCGGTGGTTGAATTGACCCTAGGTGTACAATTAATCCTTACCCCTAAAGGACCAAAGTCCCCTTGGTGGACAAATGGGATTTCAAGCATGTACCTATGGCTAATCTACTTTGCGTGATTTTCTGAAACTTTTATTGAAGGTGGGGAATTCAAAGATCTATGAGGGCATCTAATTTTTTCTTCATTCCAACATTTGATGAAGAAATAATGCATGAATTTATGAAAAATGGTGTTTGAGGGGCAGCCAAAAATTTCTTTAAAAATTTCATTTTTTTCAAATAAAAATTTGAAATAGGTTCTTTAGACTTATATAGACATGGGGAGCTTTGAATTATTCAATTCTGATAGATGAGATGAAAGTTATGAGGAGTTTTTGTTTGTGGGCAGTTCTAGATTCTTTACTCTAAAATAAACTTTGAAGTCCTTTATTTTACTCAATTTTCAATATTTTGAAAAAACCAAACCAAACCAAAGGATATAGATTGTTTATCACAACATTATAATTGTTGGGATTTGCATTTTTCATTTTTATGATTAAATTCTTAACAATTTAGTGTTTTGACTCATTCTCTACTTCTTCTAACTTGCTATTTTTTCCCATGTGATGTATAGTTCCAATTGATTTGAAAATTCTCCCACACATACCTAACTTGGTCTCCTACATGGGAAAATACACCACAACTTTGTGTAGAGTAATTCTTTTGATCTAAGAGTGGTCAAAGCCTTCTGAAATTTTTGGGCAGCAGCAAAATAAACTCATTTCCGCAATTCAAATGTAGATATTTCACTCATTTTTGTGTAGATTGAGCTGAATTTTTTACATGTACCTCTTGGTAGTCTACTAAAAGATCTTACGGTTGAATTCTTGTAAAAAACTTTTTTTCTTACCATTGTACTTGCTTCCCCAAAAGTGACAATTTTGTGTGTTTTTCACAGAAAAAATAGCTTGGTCCTTTAGAGGTTAAACGTCAGGCTGATCCCTAAGAGCAACCTAGCTACAATATCGCTACAATATCATGAGAGTGCCCACCTTGTAAGATTGCTCCTTAAAGTTGCAAAAGTCATAGCACATGGTCCTCTTATGAAAATTGCAAGGACAACATGGAACCTAACACCATGTCTCTAAATCTTCTCACAATTTTGGTTGCCTATGAGTGTATTTGACAAGGTTGTTTTTCACCATCCATAATGGACCATATGTTTATCATCATTTCTGTAAGAAAATCAGATGAAAACGACTTGAATTCTGTGATACATAAGGTTTTTTAGAAGCCACCAAAGGACCTAGCTACATTTATTTATAATTGCAATGGAATTGGACAAATTATTGTACCCATGCTGAAGGTGTGGCAAACGTAGCCCTCTCTAAAAACTTTAAATCCACATACGAAGGTGAAAATTAAAATCTACAAATTATCAAATGACACTAAAACAGATAGAATTTCTATTACGGAACAGAAAATAAGAGCACGAGAATAATAGTAACTTCGATGCTCTCATAAAATCGATCAGTGAGCTAGGGCATTTTTCACACTGGTAACAGTACGCTTCTACCTTGCATTTCAATTGATAGGAAGTTTTAGCAAAGCCCTTAGGCTGACAATAGAACCAATTGGTCAACCTGATTTCATGGGTAGCATAAATACAATATACAACTAGAGCAAACGGACAATAAACTCTTCTTTCCTATCCTACCCTTCAACGATGCTTTTGCCGTCTGTATCTGCAAATTTCTTCACTTGGAGGAAGTGCATCAAACCAAATCTTTGCATGAAGCACGAAAAAGTATAAAACCAATATATAAAACTTCTCCAAACATGTCGAGGTTGTCATGCACATCTCTCAGAATGACCAATGAGATGAATGTTGATCAGTGTATTAATACACAATATCACGCTCACAAAAACCTGAGCTGAGATGGGCTTGAGACGACTGTACAGGATAAAAGCAGACTAAGCTTACATGGAATGCAAGTAGCGGTCCAGTCCCTGCTCTCTACTCTTGATTTGCAACTTTCGCATAGCTGCAGTCTCTAGTTGACGTACCCTTTCCCTCGATACTCCATATCTGTACACATTCAAAAGAATTGGTCGCTTAAGTGAAATTGCAATTACCGAATGAGAAGGGAATGACTAGGGAGACACCCCCCAGTTGCTACGTGGACACCCCATATAGCCCAACCTATTAAATTTGAGATTAGTGTTACGTTGAAATATGAAATAAATCAAAACAATATTTTAGCACACATCTGCGTCTACAAGCGTTGCAAACATATAATAAATATGGGGAATTACTACAGCAACACCCTAAATTGTCAACGGGACACCCCCTCTGAGCATGAAATTTCATAGTTTAGGGCTATTTTTGATTTATTAAGTGGTCCATTGTTCATTCAATCACAACATTATCACCTCCTTGAAAGAAAACACGACAAATATGAAAAAAAATTTGAAATATTATTGCACCAATACTAATTTTTGATATATTTTGCTTGAAGTAAATCAAAAGTCCTATATTTTTAGTTTGAAATTTAAGCACACCTATTTTTTTTAGTATAGCCTTAGAATGATAACACTGAAACAAATCTATTGATCCAAATAAAAAAATTAGCAAAATCAGCATTAAAAATCACATTTTCATGCTCAGAGGGGGTGTCTCGTTAGCAATTTAGGGTGTCACTGTAGTAATTCCCTAAATATGTCTCATTTGTGACATGGTCAAGAGTTAAACCAGTCGCTCCCTTCATTTATAAGTTTAACTCTTGACCATGTCACAAATGAGACATATTTGTTGTATGTTTGCGGCGCTTGTTAACGCAGATGTGCGCTAAATTATTGTTTTAATTTTATGAAGGTTGGGCTATACGAGGTGTCCACGTAGCAACTGGGGGGTGTCTCCCTAGTCATTCCCTAACAAAATGTCCAACCAGAAAGATAGCATCAGACCCTATGGTTTTTTGGGAGTAACAAACCTGTGACTGATGCTCTCCAGCGACATGACAGACCCATCTTGCCGGCCAACTCCGTAGTGCAATCGTACAATATCACGCTCCCTTGGGCCCAACTGCGACGTTAGAAGTTTATCGACATCCTCCTACACAACATAAAACAGAGATTAGAAAAGATTTCCACGAAAAATACCACAGATACAATAGATTCACCTTCAATGACATGGGATTTTACAAGGAGAACTTCGTGCATCGACCACTGACATGAAATTAACATTTACGTGCAAGGCGTATACTGAACGCACCTTCATAAGCATTCTCTCTACAATCGTCCAAGGTTGATTTTCTGAGTCTCTATCTGCCACCAACTGTCGAAATCATGGCAAAAAAGACGCGTCAGTAGGAGAAAAGAACGCCTTGACGATGAAATACATTGGATACAGTTCTATATCAAAAATCTCTACGTCCTCGACTCTGATCACGTGAGAGGTGGTATCTATAGTATAGGTCAAATCCATTTACCAGACCAAAAAGAAAGCTCAACTGCTCAAAGAAATTGATATACGGTAAAACATGAATGAACGATAAACTTACACTATGTAGCGTCTCTCCATCCCCATTTTGAAGGGTATTTCGTCCTACTTCCATGTCCAGAGACACTAGCTTCTTGGTTACCTAGAGTAACCAACCAGAAATAATATGAATAATGATACTTCACAAGAATTGATTATCGTATACCCAGTACAATGCAAATACTATGTGCATTCTTTATTTATCTAAAGTTATCGTGTGAACACATCTACTCCACAAGAGAAATTCTCCAATTTGTGAACGTGATTAAAACCACTATAATGAAGCAAACATCGTACCTGCAATGTATTCTTTATTTTAACGCCAGTCAGGCTTGTCGCTTTTGAAATTTCCTGCAAAAGAAAACGAGTGGCAAGGATTAATAACCACGGTTGAAGAGGTTTCAACTATCAAGATCACGTGATACTGACAAGGAAATGAAACAACTGAAATATACCTGAACAGAGGCAGCACAACCTTCAGAAAGCAACACTGATTTTGCCTTTCTAATGCGGCCCAATGTATCATGCACATGAACTGGAAGTCTCACGGTTCGAGAATGATCGGCTATTGCACGTGTCACTCCCTGCAAATGCACAATAGATTAAAGAGCAGAATACACTTCCATATGCCAAACTCGTAACACATTGAGCTACGATTCTGATACAATTCACCAGTATACTAGTGCTCTCACACTAATACAAGGTTTCTCACGAGCACAGCCAAGTCCGTCAATTCACAAAATTGCAAGATATAAATATTCACCTGGCGAATCCACCAATGAACATAAGTTGACAGCTTAAATCCTCTAGTGTGGTCGAACTTTTCTACTCCACGTAACAATCCAATGGAACCTTCCTGAGAATGCAAGTGTCAGGCAAAGGCACGAATATATTAGAGTCTCATCGACCGTCATAATATCACAGCATTTCCTACGATAATATCAGAAGAAACCGGACCACGAATGCAAGATTTATTGGAGAATGCCAAGCGTTCAACAAGCAGACAATGTCCATAAACATGCTAATTAGCAGGATTCTAGGTACTGGATCGCAAAACTCTTCAAAGACGAAACAAAAAATGCTCAGCAGAGACGAGACAATGGCAGTACCTGAATCAAGTCGGCCATCTCGAGTCCATAACTATGATACTGTTTCGCTACCGAAACTACTAGTCGCAAATTTGCCATCACCATTTTATCTCTAGCCCATTCTGCTTCACCGAGCTTCCTCACCAATTCTCCAATTGATAGGTTCATGTACGGGGCCCACTCTTCCTTCGAAGGTTCATAACCAAGCTCGGCAGCCAATCTGCAACACTGAAACCAGTTAATATTCGCTAGCAAACACGGTCCAACATAAACTTCACCTGCAATTTTAACTCTAGGCAGCGACCTACTCCGAAAATTCCTAAAAGTGATCACTCCTTCCCTATCGCCGGACAACATCATTTGTGCAACGTGACCGACAGACTGTCGATTTCCATTGTGCGGAAATTACGATCTCAACATGAAAAGCTTCGCAGCAAATGAAATTTTAGGTTAGCTAATACAGAGTGTAGGATCCTTGTAAATTTCGAGTATTCCACATGGATCATACTGCCCAAAAAATCACATTGAGCCTCCTACTGATATGCCAGTTATTTCGATAGACAAGCACAGAAGCTTAGGTTAAGAGTTTCGGAATACAATGCCATGCGAGAGTGATGTTCAAACTTACTTCTTTCTCTCCTCTATGAGATTGAGACCAATTCTCAATTTCTTCGAGAGAACGATCTCTTCCTGCTTCGTAAGAAGATCGATCTTAGTGATTTCTCGCAAGTACGTGGTCAAGTAATCCTGAACTCCTTCAGTCTTGACAGGCTTAGCACGTTCTCCCTTCGAATACTTCCTCAAAGGATGAATCATAAGAACCTCAGGGTTTGTCGGTTTCCCTGCTACAGCTACCCGTCTCTGGCGAGCTTCTAGGCGCCGAGTACGAGCAGACGGCCTGCCAGATTTCACCACGAGCTCTGTAGTCACACTGGAGGTGCTCTCGGTGCATGTCTCCTCTACGGTGGAGGTGCTCTCAGTGTATATGTTCTCCACTGCCTCTAAGGGCGAATCTTTCTTCTTCTTCTCCACTTCCTTCGTCTTTCCTTTACCTGCTTTTTTATTGACCTTCCGTTCCTTCACCTTCTCTTCACGCATAAGCTCTTCCAGAGTCAAAGCCCATTGCGCTTCCAGAATAGATTGGCCAAGGATAGTAGAGGCGTCAGGCGACATGATGGAGTATCGAGACAATTCATCTTCCGTCAGGGCAACATTATGATACAAGGAAGGGGAGAACCGTTCGTGAAGCACGCTCAGAGCACGAGCTGCTGTCTGGTGATGGTCACGAACTGATGACGACTCCACGACTTTACGAGTACGTAAAGCTACCTTCTTCTTTCCTTTCTTCACGGCCACCAAATCCTCGCTGCTACTAGTACTAAGCGATATGGCAACAATCGGCGGTAAATAAACTTGACGAAAACATGAAGCTCCATCCTGCGAATGCTGCAACCTGTCTTGAGCGACTTCGCTAGTCAGGAACTGCCTATTGGAATGCACCAGCTGCAGCCCTTGAAGGCCCGTGACACCTAATGCCTGCGCCATCCTCGGTGTCGCCAGACAAATGAAAACGACAGTGCTCCGATTCAATAAGAAAAGCTCAATTTCGCGAATAACCGTCGACCACAACCTTCGGAGCCTTCATGACCTGCAAAAACTTCTGCGCAAGATCGACGCTCAATCTTCCACCTTCGCGGCTTCAAAATCTTCAACCTCGAGAATCCACCGCGATCTTAAAAACCTCGCCACAGCTCAGATTGTCCGTAAACCTGAACAGTCTCACAAGATAAGGCCTCACATCAGATTAACACTCACGTCATAAAAAAAACCTGGGATTGCTCGGTACTGTCTCATTCCTGGAAAATGTATCGCAATCACTACTTAAAGCACAGACCTCGCCACAGCTCAGATTGTCCGTAAACTTGAACAGCCTCACAAGATAAGGCTTCACATCAGATTAACATTCACGTCACCAAAAAAAACCTGCGATTGCTCGGCACTGTCTCATTCCTGAAAAAAAGAAACGCAACCACTACTTAAAACATAAATGCGAGAGCAGAGATGGTCATCTGGAAGCGCAAAGCACAAACCTTAGAGCCAGAGTCCAAAATGGACAGAAAAAACGGCACAGAGCGTCTCAGAGGTCGCCGTTTAATGCAATGTGTGCAGCAGCGAGAAGCGAGAGTGCTTCGGCAATTGTTATGCCAATAATATGTGGTGTGCTCTTCGTGTGTCTCTCAACGTTAGTTGCGAGGAGGTCGGCCTCCATAGCCAGGACTTCAAGCTGCAAACTCTAACCCCTGGCTGTAGGGCGACGGGAAGAAGCGGCGGGCGACCGGCAGAATCAGTCGCCCTGCGTTTCCCCGGGTTCCAATCATGTGAATGGGTGATTGCATGGATTCGACCCGTGGTACCCGGGTGATGAGCAACAGGCTGAAGCGGTTGCCGAGTGTTTCCTCGGGTGCCAGTCCCTCTGAGCGAGACGACCCATTGATTGTGCTGGGGGTGGCCCGGTGGAAGAGTGGATTCCGGGGCGGGGGGGTGTAGTCGGGCTGGATGTATTTGTGTGTGAGCGAATGGGAGCCAACGAAGCAATCTGGAAGGATAATGTTCTGTAGATCTTTAATTTGCCACTCGGTGGCTGATTTGTTTCCCTTCTTTTTGTCCTCTTTCTTTTGGGGTAAACTCTGATTGGGTAATTCGGTTAGACTACGTCCAAATGGAAGTTTATCCTTTTATTGAGCACCTTGTCACTAATTGAAATATGGTTCTAACAATAGTATAAAATATCGATGGATACACTAATGAATACTAAGGGCCAGACTTCCATGCTGGTAAGAACCACGAATCTTAGAAACAACAAAAATTTAGAAACAATAAATAAGTTTGTAGCGTAAAATTGGCTATTGTTCTTGGATTTTTCTATTTTGTTGGCCAACATGGAAGAAGATAGAACATGAATCTTAACCCTAGTAAACAACAAGGGCGGATTTTTGTCCGCTGAGCATAAAAAAACGCTCTATAGGTCGAAAAATAATCTTTTTCTCAACTAATTTTTTTTACTAGTGATCATACATACATGGTGCATCATGGAAGGCAATAAACAATTTCACAAATTGTACTTATATTTTTAGGTAACCCAAATTGTGAGAAGACTCACACACATGGTCTTAGGTCTCATGTTGCCCTCTTTACAAATTTCATGAGATTAACATGTACTGTTAACTTTTGGAGCTTCATGAGCACTTGCACACCAATGACAACATTAACTAACACTATAGAACATTATTGCCAAGCTAATTGCAGTGACTAGCCTAGCATTTAAGGGTTAACCCCTAAATGGCCCAAAAGCCCTTTGTGACCGTATGTATGGCCATATATTAGATGTATTTGAATTGCTCTGAGGACTTTCCAAAAAAAATAATGCACTCACCATCATACAACCCTTCAATATGCATGGTTGTAACACTTAATTTTTAGCTGATTCAAACTTTTGAATATTGGTTGCAACCATATTTGGTATTGTATCACTAAACCCCATGGGCCCTTCGGGGATTAAGAAGCATGAACTACTTCATGAAAAATGGAATTTCAAATTTTGATTTTAAGAAAATGGAGTCCACGTTATGTATATGATGCATTAAGGTAGGAGTACCCATAAGCGTCAAACTAAGGGTTTTGAACATGATGATTTTTAATAAACAACTACCAAATCGTATAATCTTATTAGGAACAGGAAAGAAATGAGTTTGCACTTTCAAATGTATTATTTGGATACTGTGAGAATAAGTTATAGATTTTTAAAGAGCAAATTGCCATTGCACCCATAACCACTTTTAAGAATTCATGTTCACATGTTGTACATTCTTGTCATTACATCTATCCACTTCCATAGATTTTCCAAGATTTCAAAAGTGACGGTTATGGGGACACTGACGCTTATGGGTGCTCCTACCTTATACCTTTCTCTTATATAGTCTTGAGAGGTGAAAAAATACAATTCTTGCAGAGGAGAATTATATTTTCTCTTACCTCCTAAACGTCCTAGCGTGCCCCTGCGACCAGTACAATATGGGGTATTTTTCTTGTATTTGGAATGGATCCACACCTCTACTACATTTGAGACCAACAAAGAAGTTGAAAAATAGATCAATGCAGTTCTAGTGAGCTACTTGAGATCCCAAATTAAAATTTCTTATTGGTGGCAAATGACAATTATATGTCACTGTATATACGGTTCCTTATGGACGTTTAAGGGTTAAACCTAAATTTTGTTGACTCCATTTTTTGGAGAATTTCCATTTGTTTGCAAAATTTTCCTTATGAGCCAGCCGTTATCCAAACTCTTGGTTTCTTCTTGAGTAAGTGAAAATAGCTTCAAACAAAAATATCACCCACTAACCATCAAATCTTGCATGTTTTTATAATGAGTGCATTTGGAACATGTTCTCTAGGCACCAGCTCATATTTTTTAATCCATTTTTGTCAATAATATCATGTAAGTATTCTTATACTTGATCGATATTGATTTCTAAAATGCCTTGATCCAAGAAATTAATGATACAACGGATAGTTTTTTTTTGTATCAAGCATTCTTTCTCAAGTATAATAAAGTGGCCAAAGTGGCCAACCAAGGCCCTTTTGAAACTATAATTAGTGCAGGTCATCACACTTAGTATAAGTTTTAAACGAGTACCAAAATGAGTTCTTTCTGAAAAATTTTGACACAGCAATATTGAAAATCACGATGTGCTAGTACTTCAAATATACCCAAGTCTCTTAAATTGCACATTTTACACTAGTTGTGCTAATTCTGTACCAATATCCATTTTTGCACCATCAATTATTATCGCATTTATAATAATCAATAAATTATGTGACCCACACCAAATAAATGACAAATAATTTGACCTCAAACTAAAAAACTATGTTCCTTCGGATCTAATTTTTTTAAACTAGAGGTACCAGGCATTAAAATTATAAGAAATAAAAATATCAAATTGTTTTAAAAGAAAATGAACATAAAATAAATTGTGGTTTTTCTTTTAATTTTAAGAGAAACTATCAATAAACAATCTCAATTGTTATCTGTGAGACCTTCAGATTTGAATTTAATGTATGTAAAAATGATGATTAATTATTATTATTATTATTATTATTATTATTGTGTTTATGTTTGTAGATCTGAATAAATATAGTTATACCAAGTAGTACATTTCTGAAGACAAGAGAATTAAAAATATTTACACCCGCTACACGACCATAGACAATTAACAAGTTTGATTAAAAAAAACGATGAAATTATGAATGTCTTTATTATTATTATTATTATTATTATGTTTTTTAAGACCTAAAAGAAAACCAAAGCATATCAAGAAAGACTCCAACTGTGGGGCTTAACATTTTGAAATTTATTATATATTGTGTGTGATGAATTTGTAATTCGCTCAAAGTAGTAGTTTTTTTGTCTGTTTAAATACTAAACAAGCATCTATTATACTAAAGAATATGTCTAGCACTTACTTGGTTTTAGCCAAACATCCCTACTCAAACTTTCTCAAGGTAGTTTCTCTTAATGCAAAGCCTTCTCCACAATAATCAACAAAATACAATTTCAAAACAAAAAATAAAAAGCTACTCTCTTTGCTCCCCCTGCAAATTGATATATCTTCAGCAAATAAGCGATTGGAGGGATCTCAATCAAGATCCGGGAAGAACTGACCGCTAGTTCAAAGCTAGCCAATTGAAATGAGAAAAAACCATTTGCCATTTATGAACATCAGCTAAATATTGGTTGAAAATCTAAATTTTTTAAATTTATAATGTTAAATAGAGAAAATAACCAAAGTAGTTCCTTGATAAACCGGTTCAATATGGGAATTGAAGGAAATCAACCGAAAAATCTCAAACATTTCCCGGACCCTGATCTCAACAGAGCCGGAATCTGCTTTTCCACTTGAGTCGTCACGTGGGAGACTCACGCCCAATTCCTCCCACCAAATCACCAAGATATCATTCCCCTATCTCCGCACAGCTGACATGTCTTCCACGTGTCACGCTATTATAGGCACGAATCCTCCCTTCAGTGGCCCATCTCACCAGTCAGCAGCCACGTCTGCACTATACCCGAGTAGTCTGGCCTCTCATTCATTGATAGATGATGAAGCGAACTAATATCATCCGTGAGGATGGATGTGAAGATGAGTTTATCAACTAGCCAAGACCCCTTGGCAGTCAGTTCGTCTGATTTTGCAGCATTCTTCCTTACATGGATAAGAAAAATTCAATAAGTACATCCCAAGAGGGGGTTTCAAAGCTCAAGGAAATTTGAATTTCCCAATGTGTTTTAGTTTCACAATTGACTAATTTGGAAGAGGAAACCTACCTTTTTTTTCTCATGCCAAATTTGATTTTTGCATTAAAAAAAAAATAGTATCTCAATACGTCACAAGGTATAGAAACCTTCATTGAAGCTCCATTGTATGAGAATTCAACATTAAAGACAAGAAGTCATTAGGTTGAAACAATTAATTACATTATGACAAGAGGCTTTGTCCTTGTAGCAGTAATGTTTGTTTTTCTCAATGCAAAACCTCCTCTTTTGAAGTCCAAAGCCAATAAAATTTCTATCTTTGCAACCATTGTGAGAAATGAGGATTCTTCTCTTATAAAAAGAAATGGAAACAATATATTTAAGAATATTAGACTTTAAAATCCCATGCATGTGCATATATAAAGATACAGTATACACCCAAGCTTGTGAGGAGGTCTACCAATAGTTAATTTATCAGGGAAATTATACATATGGGCATGAAAATGAAATTTAGTCTATTATAGATAGGGACATAATTTCAAAATAATTTGTAAAAACTTTGTAGATGATTTGGACATTGGTTAATTTAGGTACATCACATTAAATCTTAACTAACTTCCAAAAGAATTAGAAGTCTCTCCAAAAGTTGCCATCCCCTTTAATAAAATTTCTTTATTTAGGCTTAATTTGGAGAAGCCTTTAAATTTGTTGAAAGTGAACTAACATTTAATGTGATGTAACTAAACCAACCAGTTTCCAAACCACAAAATTTACAAAAAGTTACAGATTATTTTGAAATTATGCCCCTATTTGTAATTATTTTGAAACTGTGCCCCTATCTATAACATTTTCATGCCAATGTTTTTAATTTCCCCTAATTGATCAGAGTACAGACAAACTTAAGCAGATGAATCTGTAGGTGCACCATTATTGGATGGATGATCTATTAGATGAAAGTTATTTAAAACACGGATGGGAAAGAACATCCTCCCGCCGGCAGTTAGTTCGTCTGATTCACGAGACATTTAAACCACGGATGCCGCTTCAGCCCTTCAAGAATACATGCACTCGAATTAGGGTTTGTTCCCCCCTGCAATGTGGATCGGCCGCCGGTGCAGCAGCAGCGATGGATCGTCGCTCGTCTTCCTGGGAGACGATTCATGGCCACGTGACGTTTTGGCACACGACTTTCCGCGGTTCCATATGAAAATCCCTGCGCCATTCTCGCGATCATGGACACTGGGACCTAATCGGAATGCAGCTCGTTTAAGGTAAAATTCTTCTTCACCTCTCCAACTTCGAAACATTCGCAAGCGTGTATGCATCCTATAATGACATAATCCTTCAGATTTATCGCCATGTTAGACTCTTCTTGAATAATAAAATATAGGTGACGATAATACCCTTGTAGTAGTCACGAACAAACAATTTGTTGTACACGGAAGCGAAGGTTTTCTTGGAGGTCAGAAATTTTGAAGAGTTATGATCATGCTCTTCTCTTCGTTACGGGAAAATGAATTATACTTATTTCTCTAGTTTTCAAGTTAGCAACAATTTGAACGTGTTTAGGAGTTGTTTCAATCTTTGAACGAGTACTGGACAGCTAATGGACAGAGTATTGACAATGGAATTGAACAGAGGCGATCAGAATCGTAATTGATTTTTGTTTTGTGAGAACGGAACTAATGCGCTTTCTAGTTACGGGAAATGAAATATTCTGGTTCTCCAGTTTTCAAATTAGCAACAATTTGAACGTGTTTAGGAGTTCGAGTACTTACAGCTAATGGACAGAGTGTATTGACAATGGAATTGAACAGAGGCGATCAGAATCGCAATTGATTTTTGTTTTGTGAGAACGGAATCTACTGCGTTTTCTAGTTACTTAGGGTTTCTCAATGTTTGAATTCTGGATAATTGGAGTAAGCATTACTTTGGAGTGCTAATGCTGATGTTGTTTTTTATGTTTTTTCCAGAATGACGTTGTACAAGCTCTTTAGGCTAGATGACCAGCGCGAAGGTCTGAAAGTGTTCTGTCGCGAGGGTGGCAGGTGTAAAGGCATATGTTGATCGCTCTTTTTTTACTTCCGTTTATGAAACTGTTTCAGCTCAAGGAATGCAGAGTTAAACAGTTCGGTGTAGTGGATGTTTATAATGCAAGTCCTGCTGGAGCTCGAGGTTCGGCACTTTGTTCTTAGCTAGAGAGTTGATGACACGATTCAAGTGCGCACAGGCTTTTTAGCTCAAGGTGATTGGCAGGTGAAGAGCAAAGCCGATCAATACAGGCCGTGTATTTTGGAAAATAACTGCAGCAATGGATCTTGAGCTTCCAAAACCTCGGCCTCCGGAGCCATTTCCGGAGCCGAAGCCAATCCCCTATGACGCGTTGCTTGACTACGCTCCTTTTGAGACTCTCAAAGAGTATTATCCATGTCCGCCGGCGGGAATTTCCAGAAATCTCATGACGGAAGATATTGTAGGAGCGCAGGCGAATCAATGCGGCATCAGAGATCCTATGGACCCCATGGTGAGTGAGTGGCCTCTTGTGTTTCATTCTGTTGTGCAGAAGTTTGGATTTTCATTTTGAGGACCGCGTGCTATTTCTTCTAAAATCCTGAACTATTCTGGCATGATTGTAAGTAAAAAGAGCCGAGCAGTAGTGCTCTTCAACTCATCATTAAGATGCCTAGGTTTTGAGACTGGTATTGCACGATTTCTTGGTACATATTGCTGCAAGGCTTTGAAACCTTGTCGTTATCTAAGAATTTGGATTCAGAAGCGTATAACATGTATCCAAAGCTAAATGATTCAGCTCAATTTTGCTCAACTTTGGTAGAGGATACTATTTCCATCACTTTAAGCATTTTGTAGGAGGAAGATGTCTGGGAGAGTTATAGAGCTGTGGAGAGATCCTTAGTCTTAGTCTAGCAGCTAATTCTGTTGAGATCATGTTTTTGTCACTGTCGGTGATTTTCTTATGCAATTTCAAAGTGGGAGGTTGTAGTTTCAAGTTGTGTTTGGTGTTGACTGGATTTTATTGTCTGTGTGGTATAGTGTTTGAACAAGCCTTATCCCGACATTTGGTTGCTTCAACCTGATGGGAAAGTGAAGAAACCGACCCGCGCTCTTGTGACCAACAGACGAACAAATCCTTTGGATCCTCAGTACAAGTTAGCAAGCGGACCATCTACCATGCC